>JABTTQ020000607.1:0-84664 GCA_016081115.2 Rehmannia glutinosa | reverse complement strand
GAATAACACACTCAAGAAAGAAAATAGTCTGCATAATGTAAAGCTGTTTAACGCACAAAAGCTCACAGGCTTATTTTTCGCAATATGCTCAAATACCCAATTTTCTTAATAAATGCCAAGCAAATAAATAACTTTCCTCCTAAGAATTTATTACATTATTCCCACAAGTATGTTATCCCATGCCATAAAATATTCATAGTAAAATTATAGGGAGCTGGGCATACGAACTGAATTAAAAACCACACACAAAAGCAACTAAACGTGCTAAAGCTGTAAACGTGCTAAAACAAAAATTAACTAAAAATCAAAAAAATAAAACAAAAATCGATTTTTTTTTCCAAAAATTATAATGCAAGTGCTTCTACATGCAATCCTAAATGCAATGCAAAATGCTACAGTACTAGATTACGCATGCTTGACAACCCCCCAAACTTAAAATATACTTAGTCCCGAACATATGAAGAAATTATCAAAAGGAAGAGTAATGCTTAATACGTACGTACAGAGATTGTTTACGGCAAGAAGATGGTTGAAACTTCTTGTGGAGTTTCTGGCCTATAGTAGTGTTTAATTATTTGTTCATTCTTGTTGCAGTCACCAGAGCCTTCTTCAGTGTTTCAAATGCCTGTACACAATCAGGGGTGAAAGCAAATGGCACATCTTTTTCAAGTAAGTGGGATAGGGGTTTTGTTATTTTGGAAAAAATCTCGAATAAAGCGTCTATAAAAACCCGCATATCCTAAAAAGCTCCTTATGGCTTTCTCATTCCTTGGAGGTGGAAGCTTCTCAATTGCCACCACCTTTGCTCGGTCGACTTCCAAAGATGACCGAGTACAATGCCATCTCTTACCATAAAATGACATTTTTCCCAGTTTAATACTAAGTTCGTCTCCTCGCATCTCTGCAAAACAAGTGTTAGATTATGCAATCAATGATCAAACAAACTACCAAAAACTGAGAAATCATCCATGTAAACTTCCATGATGTTTTCATTCATTCCATGGAATATTGCCATCATACATCTTTGGAATGTTGCAGGTGCATTACATAGCCCAAATGGTAGCCTACGAAATACAAACACACCATAAGTGCATGTAAATGCTGTCTTTTCTTGGTCCTCTGGAGCAATCACAATATGATTTTACCCTGAGTACCCATCTAGGAAACAATAGTATTCATAACCTGCAAGGCGATCTAACATTTGTTCCATAAAAGGGAGGGGAAAGTGATCTTTTCGAGTTGCAGCATTTAATTTTCGATAATAATATGCCATCCTGTAACAACTCTAGTAGCTAAGATTTCATTGTTTTCACTTTTTACTATCGGCATTCCTCCCTTCTTTGGCACGACTTGTACTGGACTTACCCAATTGCTGTCAGAGATAGCAAAAATTATTCCATTATCTAATCATTTAAGTACTTCTTTCTTAATGACTTCTTGCATAATTGGATTAAGTCTTCATTGATGTTGCACAAAAGGTTTACAATCATCTTCCATACTTATTTTATACATGCAAATCGAAGGGCTTATACCTTTTAAATCAGAAATTGACCATCCAATCGTAGTTTTATGTTCCCTTAAGACATGCAGTAATTTTTCCAATTGATTTTCAGTAAGGGAAGAAGAAACCAATACCAGATAGGTCTTGTTGTCGCCTAAGAATGCATATTTGAGATGGTCAGGAAGAGGTTTAAGTTCTGGAGAACCCGGGAGTTCGTTTTTTGAATTTTTAGCTAAAAACACATGTCGCACGGTTGGGTTGTGTGAAGCCACACAACCGTGTTGACTTGGGCTGTCGGAATCTGATCGCACTGTCTGGCCATGTGAGATCACACGGTCATGTGATGAAGCCTCTTCCTATCACACGGTCAGGCCGTGTAGGGTCACACGGTCGTGTGATTGAGGATTTTTGATTACAAATAAGCCCACGCACGCCCTGGCCGTGTTGATCCACATGGCCGTGTACGTTTGGAGGTATGCATCACATGGCCTGGCTGTGTTGTTTCACACGGTCGTGTGGGATGGTCAGAACGCCGTTTTCTTGAATTTTCTCATCCGCTGAATCTAAGGCAACCACAAAATTGATAAAATCATTATTAGTAATATCCAAACACATACCTTGGGATTCCACCGAGTGAGTTAAGCACCATTCCAATGCGTCTTTCATCACAACCTGTTCAAACTCAGCTTTCATGCATGGGGTTAGCACATCAATCATGTTACAATGTTCGACGTTTTCATGAAATTGCATAGCTTTGTAAATTGAAAATAATATGTGTTCATCATTAGTGCTACCTGTGGCCAAGAATGGTCTTCCCGGAATTAATGGAACCTCTCGGTCCTCTTCCATCTCCAACACAATGAAGTCTGCTGGGAAGATGAATTTGTCTACCTTTACTAACACGTCTTCAATCACCCCTTTTGGATATGTTACCGAGCGATCTGCTAATCGTAGGGTAATTGTCGTAGGCTTTACTTCGCCTAATCCCAGTTTTTGAAATATTCATAATGGCATCAAGTTAATGCTTGCACCTAGGTCGCATAGTGCTTTATTAAAGGTTGTTCCCCCAATTACGCATGGAATCGTGAAACTCCCGGGATCCTTACATTTTTGAGGTAACTTCCTTTGAATAATTGCACTACACTCCTCTGTTAGTTTCACCATTTCATATTCTGAGATTTTTCTTTTCTTTGCCATGATATCTTTAGAAATTTTGCATAGTTTGGCATTTGTTTAAGTGCATCCGCAAAAGATATATTGACTTGAATTTTCTTAAAAATTTCCAAAAATTTTAAAAATTGATCATCTAATTTCTTTTTCTGAAACCTTTGCAAGAAAGGGATAGGTACCTCAATTCTTGCAATGGTTAGGGCAGATTTTACCTTTTCTTCTTCTTCCACAGGGGGTGGCGCCACTTCCTCTGCCGTGTCCTGCTCCTCGATTGCTTCTATTTCTTGATTAATTAGCATCTTTGGACCTTCATAGCTTGTTCCACTCCTCAGACGAATGGATTGTCACTGGTCTCCCGAATATGTCTTTGTGGCTTTCGGGAATTTGCCTTTTTGGTGTTGGCCATGTATTGATGTAGCAATTTGCCCCACCTGCTTTTCCAAATATTTCAATCTATCATTCATGTTAGTATTTAATTAAGTTACCCGATCCTCGATTATGTCTATCTTGGCTTCATCATGGTTTAGTCGAGCTCGAGTTTCTCCGATGAATGAAGCTAGCATCTGTTCTAGAGATGGTTTTTGTTCCTCTTGTAGCCCCGGAGCTTGTGTATTATTATTTTTGTAGTTGTTGTATCCTCCCTGCCCTAAAAAATTTGCTTTCTCTACAACCATTGCTACCTCTCTTGAATTTACTTGCTGCATCGCATCTAGTTTCATACATAGCATGGATATTTGTTCTGTGAGCATGGCGATCTTATCCTTATCCTGCATTTCCACGATACGTCTATCCTCAGATCTCTTGGATGGCCATTGGTAACTATTTTTTGCCATCTCCTATAATAATTCTAGTGTCTCCTCAGGATATTTCCCTAGTAGTGGACCTCGAGATGCAACATCTATAATTGTTCTTGTGTTGCCACTCAAACCGTTATAAAAGTACTGAACCTGTTGGTAGTTCAGATATCCATGTTGAGGGCACTTCCTTAATAATTCCCGAAATCTATCACATGCTTCATATAGCAGCTCAGCATCTAATTGCGTAAACTGGGCGATCTCATATTTCAGTTTCAGCGTTTTACCGGGGGGAAAGTATTTGGCTAGAAACCGCTAACTTAGTTCTGCCCAATTTGCGGTTGGTGGTGTTAAAGAGCATAACCATCCCTTAGCCTTATCGCGCAGAGAGAATGAGAATAGGCCGCATCACATAATATCCTCACAAAAACCATTCATCTTTACAGTATCGCAAATTTCTAGAAAGTACGCCAGATGCGCGTTTAGATCCTCAACTGCTCTACCCCCAAACTGGTTTTGTGACACCATCTGGATCAATGCTGGTTTTAGTTCAAAATTGTTTGCATTGATCGGTAGACGGGCCACACCCCCATAAGTTTGGCTTACCTCCGGCTTGAAGTAGTCCCTAACTGCACTTCTCGCGGGCCTTTCCACAATTCCGTCTTGACGCCTTGTTGACCCACGGTGGGCATTCCTCATTGTTTCTATGTTCCACTGCGTTCGCATTAGTCCCATCCGCCATTGCTTTGGCTCTTTTCCTTAGTTGCTTTGCTGTCTTTTTGATTTCCGATTCAATGGGAATTGGCTGAGTTGATATGGAACGCGTGATCATGCACTAAACAAAACAATGTTAAAATCGAATAAAAAAATAAAAATAATTTAGAAATTAATTCCGAAAATTTTGAAAAAAAAAGAATAGAAAATATGCTTCAATTAAGATTGAACTACTTATTACTATATCTAAGTAGAATCTAATCAATCCCCGACAACGGCGCCAAAAACTTGTTCCCAAAAAATATTTTGGTTCATACAACTTAGGCTATAATGTAGTTTATAGGATAATGGCAATCAAGGTCGTATTCCCCAGGGATTGAATCTCGAAACCCTTAGGCTATAATAACATCATATTCCAATTTTATTGAAGCGATCGAAAATTAAGTGTTTTTAGTAACTAAAAATTGAAAATAAAAAAAAAATAAAAGAAATAAATTTATGAACCTCACAAGTACTTTCAACATCATTAGGTGCAACCTTAGGCACATAATCTCAACATGCTTCTTTAATATTAAATGCGAATAAAGTTTTAAAAACCAATTCATGCAATTATATGGGTTCAATTCCTAAGTTTGTCTACTCCCCCTTCCGGGTGGTGCATAAACAGTTGATTAACAACAAATGTTGTCCTCTTGGATCGTTACAATTCTAATTAACTCCCAAAATGTGTGAATTGAATAACTCCCCACAAACACGCCTATCACACATGTTTCATGCCTGTTTCGATTTCCGTCTTTGTTAAAACTCATCTCCCGAATTTTGCAATAACAAATATGACATGCTATTTATTGATCAGATAAAAAGCAATTAAAGAATAAACACTCAAATTCATAAAACAGAAAGTATTAATTAATTATGAAAAAAAGTAAATATTTAATACAAATTCACAGTTTTGATTATGCTCCTAAGATCCAAAAAATATGCTAAACATTGATCACAAACTCATAGAAAAATTCGAATCAATATTTAGACATCATATAAGCACATACAAGAGTTCATAGACATAGAAAGAAAACCCCTTCTTGTCAGGATGGATTCCCCTTCCAAGCCCTCAAAGCTCTTGTGCTCCCTAGATGCGCAAGCTTTGTGGTGTTCTTCGCGACCTAGCTTTCTTTGCTCAGAAGATCATCGATTCTTGCGTTCCTGTGTTATTTGATGTGTTTTTGCTGTATGACGTGATCATTTTTCGTGCAAGCCTTGGTCGCCTTTTATAGATGCTTAGAGAGTTCACTTGTAGAGTTAGAACGGGAAGCAAACTCTGAAAAACGCGCTGAAATAGAGTCCCACACGGCATGGCCGTGTGGCACCACATGGCCGCGTGGTCTTGTCTTCAGCCCTTCCTCGCATGGGCGGTGAGTCTGCACGGTCAAGTTGTGCGATGACCACCATTTTCCCACACGGTCGTGTGACTTCACATGGTCCGGCCGTTTGGGCCTGTTCCGTTCTCTGTTTTCATTCCAACTTCACACAACCGTGTGATTTTCACACCGGCACTTCACATGACCGTGTGACACTACACGGTCCGGCCGTGTGAAGTGTTTTCGTCCACTTTTTCCGTTGTTTTGATCTTCTCTTTACATACGGCAACATCCCAACTGATATTTCTTCATTTTAAGCTCCAATTCCTGCAAGAGTTACAAGAATACGCAGTATCATGCCCTTTTTGAGGAAACCAAGTAAAAACATAGTAAACATGCGTGCAAATGCATCAATTATATATCATTTTAAGCCCCAAAATGCACGTATATTTTACACACATCAGCCCCTCATCAAAACCAATAGTGAGGTAGCTAAACGTTATCCAGGGTTCCTAGGCGTCACCCATAGTGAGGTACCTTAACGCTATCCGGGGCCCCTCCTTAATGTCCCTAGTGAGGTAGAATTAATACGTGTAAAATATACGTGCATTCAGGGGCTTAAAATGATATATTTTATGCATTTGCATGCATATTTAATGTATTTATTTGGTTTTCTAGGAAGAGCATGATATTGCGTATTCTTGTAACTTTTTACAGGAAACAAAACTTAAATAGAAATATATAAGTTAAAAGGCACGAACAAGATTGAAGAATGCGAAGATATGATCGAATAAATGAAGAAAATGGAGAAAAACAAGTCACATGGCCAGACCGTGGGAATCTCACACGACCGTGTGAATTGATCCCATGTGTTTTTACACATTCGTGCTACTTGTTCGAGGGTAGAATTTTAGAGACACATGGCACGACCAGACCGTGTAAAATGCACACGATCGTGTTGTTTGTTCGGAGCAAAAATAAAGACTTAAACACATTACATGGCCTGACCGTTTGTGCGATTTGTCTTGTGGCTGATTTTTGTTCCCTTGTTGGGAAATTTATTGTATAGATTTTGATGATACTATGTAAAACATAGATTAGAAAGTTGGCACCCCAATTCTGTTGTAAATTCAACTATGTAATAGATAGGATCTATAGAGCTGAGTCAAAGCACCCAAGTCGAAGATTGCAGAAGTTGACTGAAGATCGAAGTGAAGATTTAGCGGTGTGTCAGTTGAGTGACGATAATGAAGTTTCACAAGTACCAAAAGTTGTCTCAACAAATAGATCGGCAATCAAGTCACTCCCAGATAAGTGGAGAAGACTATCAAAGGGGTTCAACATAAAAAAGGACTCAAGAAAGCTGAAGATGTCCATTGATAAGTAAGTCAAATCCTTGCTGAAAGAGGAAAGAAGACAGACTGCAAACTTAAAGCTTTTGTGCTGAAAGAGTGCAAAAGGCTGGGAACCAATGTATTGTTCCAGCACACCTGCCATGTTTCAGGCTAACCTGCAGAGCATTAATACAAGGTTGGGTCAACATCACTTGCTGCATAACAAGACAAGCCAATGATCATGAAGTGGAGTTTGAAAATGCATCTATCTCTTCAATAGATACATTTTCAAACTGCCACTATAAAAGGCTGAGGAATTCATTTGAGAGAGTACGAAGCAAAAAACACATACCTGCAAAACATTCAAGCAAAGAGCAAAATACTCTTAAGCAAAGCATTCTATCCTCAAGCTTAAAACTCAAAGTATATCGATCCAACACTTTTAGTGAAGGAAACAAAGCTTCAAACTGTTGAAGAGGAAGCTTGTTAAAAGACAAGGGGGTCAGCACAACCAAGGTTAAAGAAAAGGAAGTAAGTTTCTAGTTCGAACCAACGCTTTGGATTCGTTGGAGGGCTACGTGATCAAATCCAAGAATCTAAAGGAGCTGAAATAGTAGGACAGCGGTCTTGTGAAGAGCTGAGTCCCAGAAGTGAAGCCACCTGCGTGATCAAGGCTTGCTCGGACTGTTGTATCCAGATAGTAACAACTTACTTTAGTGGATTACCTCAAGGAGTTGGAGAAGAGTGGAGTAGAGGAATTACCCCATCCTCGAACCACTATAAATTGCTTTCTGTCATTTACATTCATCACATTTATTTCTTGCATATTTATATCTGTTGATTGATAAATTGGCTAAGTCTACTGATAATAACTTAACTAAAACAAGTGTTTAAAATATATTACAAACTAAGGGTGTAAGACTTTCGCTGAAAACCAAGTTAGCTGTTTTTATAAAAAGGTCACTTCACTCAATTGAGTTATCTCATTAACAGCACTCTCGAGTCTGTTAAGTGGCTAACTCTAATGTTGAGGTTGTACTAAGCTATCCCTCAAGGACTAAGCTGACTTGTGATTAAAAATATGATTTAAAGGATAAAAATTGAAAAATTGGTGAAGTCTATTCAATCCCCCTTCTAGACTTAACACCCCTTGGGACCTACAAGTGGTATCAGAGCGGTTGGTTCAAGGAACCTTCCACACTGGTTACTGAACTAGATCTCAATCTTTTTCGAAGATACAACACTTCCTGTTTTAAAAACTTTATTTTAAAAAGTTATTATCATGGAAGCAAATCTATCTCACATTCCTATGTTCACTATTGAGGAATTTGATGACTGGATGATTCACATGCAGCACACCTTTCAACCTTATGCGATGAGATGTGGTTTGTCTTTGAGGATGGACCCATACAAATAATGAAGGTGAACTCAGCTGTAAGAGTTCTTGCTCTTGTTGCTGCACCCGTGGCTGAAGGAGAGGCTGCTGCAATACCTGTTGTACCTGCTGCACCAAGGCCCACAATGGTTGAAAAGCCACGATGCGAACTGGCCAACGAAGATAAGAAAAGATACAACTTGGACAATGTTGCCAAGGATATTTTGTACAAAACCCTCGACAAAGCAATGTTCAACAAAGTGAAATCATGCAGGACTACACGCGAGATATGGGAAAAGCTAACTTTAATTTGCGAAGGATCATATTGTACAAAACCCTTGACAAAGAAATGTTCAACAAAGTGAAATCCTGTAGGACAACCCGCGAGATATGGGAAAAGCTAACTTTAATTTGCGAAGGATCAGAGCAAATTAAAGAAAATAACATAATTGTTGTTGTACAAAAATTTGAAAATTTTAAAATGCTTGCAAGTGAAACTATGGATCAACTGGATGCCAGATTTACAGAGCTAACAAATGAGCTTTTTGCTCTGGGAAAGTAATACACACAGAAGGAGATGTGTATGAATATCCTAAGGTCTCTCACAGCTGAGTGGGAAATGAAGGTGATGGCTTTGAGACATTCTATGGACTTGACAAGAACCTCTAACCATGAGCTATTCTCAGATTTGAAAGCTTATGAATTTGATGTCCGAAGGAAAAAGCAAGAAGAGATAGATGTACGCAAGACAACTGCTCCAATGGCTGGAGAATCCAAGAAAGCTGAGTACAAGGACACCATCGACCAAGAGGAGATTCAACAAGTTCTTTAACAAGAACTATAAAAGAAAGAAGGGTGAAACCTCCAAAAGACACTCATCACCTTCCAAGACTAGGGAAGACAGACCACCCAAGAGAGCTGACCACCAGAGAGCTGAATATCAGAGAGCTGATTACCAGAAAGTTGAGAATCTGTGCTGGAATTGCGATAACCAGGATACTTTGTTGTTGACTGTTCCTATCCACCAGTAAACAAATACTAGAATGAGGAAGAAAGAAAGGTCTTCAGGGAAAGAAGACAAGAAAAGAAGAAAGCCATGTTGGCTGCTGAAACTAACACAACCAAGTGCAAAGAGACAAATTGGGTCGAGTCGAAAAAATGGGCGGGACTAATTCAAGAAGATGAGGTATATTCGAACTCATCTAATTCAAATTCTGTTGATAGTGATAGTGACACACACACTTCATCATCCATAAATCTTTATGACTATTGGCAAAATGATGAAAGATTTGGAGTACATCAAATCCTTACACACACTTTTAATGGAGGAAAACAGCCAGCTCAAAAGCCAAAACTCATAGCTGATTGAAGAGCTGAGTACTCTCAGTCACATAGCTGATGAGAACAAAGAGCTGAAGGCTGAGATTGCTAAGGTGAAGGTAGATTTAGTTGAAAAAGAAAAGAGGGAAAAAGATTTAAAAAATGTGATTGCATCACTCAGTAAATCATCTAAACATTGGATGAATTATTGATGATCCAAAAGGAAATAGGAGATAAGACAGGTTCAGGATTTAATTCCTTGTCAATTCTCAACTCCAAGAGTGATTTTGGAAAAAGGATCCTCAAGAAATGAAGGAGTCCAAAAACCAAAAACACCATATGTTGCACCCATTTTAAATCACAAGCACACACATGCTGGCTTGGGTTATAAAGGCAAAGGCAAAAAGCCAAAGCAGAGTATCTTTGAAAGAACAAAAATAAAATAAAATTCAGAAGAGGCCATCAGCAGACTCTATAGGAAATATTCTGTGAAGGCAAAACATAACTACCAAAAGCCCAAAAGGTTTCAGAAAGAAACCCATATGAAGGGAATGATAGAGATTATCCTAGCCAGTCTAATTGGAACAATCAAATGAGATATCAGCCAAGTCCAAAGGGATACAAGCCCAAGTGGCAAAGACGTCAAACTCAAAATAGGTTATTCCCTAGGCAAAGGAACCAATATCAGCACACATATGCACCCAAACACAATACCCAATATACACAAAAGTTTCATTATTATCCTAAGAAGGCACACTTGGCTATAGGTTGGTTGGATCACCTTATATGAACTAAAATTCATTATGATTATGGAACTGGTAGGTTTTAATCTCTTAGAGTCAGATCATTTGGCTATAGGTTGGTTGGATCACCTTATAGTGATAAACCCTCAGGACCCAAATAGATTTGGGTACCTAAAACTTGATTTCCTTGATTGCAGGTTCAGAGAACAGCTGAGTGTCAAGGAACCTGGTACATGTATTGTGGTTGTTCCAGACACATGATTGGAAATAAGAAGAATCTAATAAACTTCAAGGAATCAAGAGGAGCAAAAGTTATATTTGGAGAAAATGAAGCTCCATGGGAGATGAGTGGCATTGGGTCCATAAAAAAGAATGGATTGGAAGTAACAGATGTAGCTTATGTGGAAGGGCTGAATTTCAATCTACTGAGTATTAGCCAACTCTGTGATAACGGCTACAATGTAGGAATCAACAAGGGTATATGTCAGATCAAGCATGCTGAATCAAATGAAGTTGTGCTATCAGGATTAAGATAGAAGAACATGTATGTAGTGGATTGGTCTACTACTACACCAAGTACATGACTATTAGCAAAGAGCACAACCGAATCAAGTTGGTTGTGGCACAAAAAGCTGAGTCACCTGAATTTCAGGACAATCAACAAGCTTGCAAGGAGTCATATTGTGGAAGGATTGCCAGACTCAATGTACAAGAAGGTGAGCATCTGTGATGCATGCCAGAAGGAAAAGTAAATCAAGTCTTCAATCAAGGATAAGCCAAGTCCTTCTTCAACAAGGATCTTGCATTTATTGCATATGGATTTATTTGGTCCTGTTGAACCAACTAGTATCAGTGGAAAGAAATACACCTTAGTGCTGGTGGATGATTATTGAAGATACACATGGACCATCTTTATGTGTAAAAAGAAGGAAACATTGCAGAAGCTTCCACAACTAATGAGGAGAGTTCAAAATGAGAAGAGTCAAACCATTATCAAGATAAGGTCTGACAGAAGAACTGAGTTTGTCAATGGGATTATAACTCAGTATTGCACAGAGAATGGTACTGCTCATAATTATCAGCTGCAAGAACTCCACAGGAGAATGGAGTGGCTGAAAGAAGGAAACAGAACCCTCAATGAAGCTGCAAGGACATGTTAGCTGAAGCTAGATTGCCTAAGCGATTTTGGACTGAAGCCATTAATACTGCTTACTACACTCAGAATAGGTGTATGATAAACAAACAGCTGTCCAAAACCCCCTATGAAATTTGGACAGGAAGGAGGCCTAATGTTGGATATTTTCATATCTTTGGAAGTAAGTGCTTCATTCACAACAATGGCGAGGACAACTTGAGAGCTTTTGATGCTAAAGCTTATGAAGGTATCTTTTTAGGATACTCTGCTGAGAGTAAAGCTTTCAAAGTGCTAAACAAGAGGACTATGATCACAGAAGAGTCTATCCATGTGGTTTTTAATGAACCTAATATAAATGGAGAAGACATTGATGAGTTAGCTGATAAGATGAATCAACCGACTGTTCAGAAGAGTCCCTATGTTGAGGTAGATATCGAAAGACTCAATCCAAATGAAGATGAGATAGCTGAATCTCAAAGACAGTTGGACGTCTTGTATCTAAATGATGATCAAGAGGAAGCTATTCAATACAACTTAGTCAGTAAGAAGAAGACTTAATCCAACAGACTTAATCCAACTGATTTGAGATGGCCGAAAGACCATCCACCGAGTTTATCATTGGAGATGTTAGAGAAGGAGTAAGAACCAGATCAAGAACTCAACAATAAGCTATGTTCACTTGTTTCATTTCTCAAATTGAGCCTAAGGATGTGTCACAAGCATTGAATGACACACATTAGATTCTAGCTATGCGGAAGAGTCAATCGTTTGAAAGGAACAAAATTTGGGAATTGGTTCAAAGGCCTACCCACCAAAATGTTATTGGTACTACGTGGGTATTTTGAAACAAGATGAATGAAGAAGGATCTGTAGTAAGAAACAAAACAAGATTGATATCCAAAGGGTATTGCCAAGAAAAAGAAATAGATTTTGATGAAACCTTTGCCCCTGTTGCAAGATTGGAAGCAATAAGGATATATCTTGCTTATGCAGCACACAAGAACTTCACAGTCTATCAAATGGATATGAAAAGTGCATTTTTGAATGGACTTTTGTAAGAAGAAGTCTACGTGGTACAACCTCCAGGTTTTGAGCAAAAAACTATTGGAGATAAAATTTACAGGCTCAAAAAAGCATTGTATGGTTTGAAGCAAGCACCAAGAGCATGGTATGGCATATTGTCTCAGTTTCTTATAGACAATAGATCACCAAAGGCAAAGTTGACAGAACACTCTTCAGAATTCAAGATGGAGAGAGTATACTACTTGTTCAAATATATGTGGATGACATCATATTTGGATCAACAAACAAAGAGCTGTGTGACAAATTCTCAAACCTAATGCAAGGGAAGTTTGAGATGAGTATGATGGGAGAGCTGACTTTCTTCCTATGTTTTCAAGTCAAGCAAATGAAGGATAAACCTTCATAAGTCAAACCAAATATGCCAGAGATTTGATGAAGAAATTTGGTATGGAAGATAAGTCATCTGTGAAGATTCCCATGAATACATCTGTGAAGATGGATATGGATGCAGAAGGAAAATCAGTTGATCAAACAAGATATAGAGCACTCATTCGATCATTGCTCTACTTGACTGCCAGCATACAAAACATCACATTTGTTGTAGGTGTATGTGCTATATTTCAATCTGCCCCAAAGAAAAGTCATATGACTGCAACCATGAGAATTCTAAGATATTTGAAGGGAAGCCAAGAAGTTGGCTTATGGTATCCAAAGGAAAGTAGATTCAAGCTGATTGGATATTCAGACTTAGACTATGTTGGATGTAGAGTTGACAGAAAGAGTACATCCGGTACTTGTCAAATGCTTGGAAATAGATTGGTTTCTTGGTTCAGCAAGAAATAAAACTCAATAGCTACATCCACAGCTGAAGAAGAGTACATTTTTGCAGGCAGCTGTTATGCCCAAGTTCTATGGATGAGGCAACAACTGAGAGATTATGACATTGAAGAAAGATAGATTCCAATTATGTGTGATAACACAAGTGCATTGCAATTACTCTGAATCCAGTATTGGATTCAAGAACCAAGCACATTGATGTTAGATATCATTTTATAAGAGATCATGTTGAAACAAAAGACATCACATTGGAATACTTATCAACTAAGAAGCAGTTAGCTGACATATTCACAAAGCCCTTATGTGAATCAAGGTTTGAAGAACTTAAGAATGAACTTGGATTGATTGAGCTGTGTTTGAAAGCTCACAAGACTCATTCAGCAGAAAGTTAAAGTTGGGGGAATAGCATATTAGAAGAGTTTCACTCATTCATCCAAGTGAAACAACTTATGTGGATAGTCACCGAATCGAGTTAGGACAACCAAGTGATTTTCAGTAGAATCAAGGAAGAGAGAAGCAGAGTCAAGTCATAAATGAAGAAAGCTGAAACATTTAGGAGTTAAGTGACAAAACGAGGTTGTTTTCCTGGAGCGGGAATGTATTTATGCTTGACGTCAGCATCATTAAATGGTGTCAGTAAAACTTGCGATGGTTTATCCATGATTGGATATAGATGCTGCTACATTTAATGTGGGGCAATTAATAAGGTTTTGAAAACGTGATCTCAACCATTGATCAATTTTTAAGCTTTTTGAATTCTAAAAATCGTCCTTTCAAGTCACATATATTGAGAAAATTCATTTTCTCTCTCTTCACTTTCACTCTCTTGCTCTCGAAGGATTCCAAAACTCTCTCTACAAAGAAACTCCAAAACCCTAGTTCTTCACTTTGAGGTAGAGAAGGCTCAAGAGCCTATGCAAGAAGAAGATTATGATGAGGTTTGTCCAGAATCCCCAGCATATCCAGACAATGAAGAAAGGCTACACGTATGTGGATCTTGGAAGTTGAGTGCCAGACGAGTCCAATTTGAAAGGCCCGATATGATCGATGATGAGGAATACCTCATAGGATTCTTGGACAACATCTCTATTCGCACTAGCGATGGCAACAGAGCGGGTATGGGACGGGTTTGGTCAAACTCGGGACCTGCCTCGCCAAGAAAATTCAACACCCGGAACCTGTCCTGCCCCCCACCCCGGTCTGGACCAGCGACCCGGTAGGTTGGACCCGCCAAACCTATTAAAAATAATTTTACACTGATGAAGAGCCTAGAGAATCATATAGTGATACAGGAAATTAATCAAAAATAGCTATATTACATTTATAAACTATAATTGGAATTGCTAATACATATGCTTAACCACAAAAGCAAGATTTAGGCATAATGGAATCTGTGAACCATATCACTTTCTAACTTCCAGAAGGATGGTATATGAAATGCACTTGTCTGACTAAACTCACCCAACAATGGTAGTTCTATAAGCAAGTTGCCAAATGAAGTTGTTGGACAAGGCAAAAGGGCCGTAAATGAATTTTGTGAAATGAAAAGTGAGATTTGTTGTGAAAGAGAGAAAAAGATCTAGTCTCCAATCACTAACTTATACATATTATATCATAATTTTAATGTATTAAATTTGTACGGGACGGGTATTGAAGGACCCACGCCGCCCCGGGCCAGCGGGTTTGAAAAATTTAGACCGGTTACACACCTCGTTACCTTTAGCTGGTCTGGACTGCCTTGAGTGGGGGCGGGTTCTCTACGGGTCCGAGTTTAAACCCAGACCATTGCCATCCCTAATTCGCACTGCTCTTGATTCAGACTTTTGCACAGTCTTTTTGTATTAAAAGAAAGATGCTGAGAGGACTAAGGCACTTAAAAAGGGAAAGTCCGTTGAGGCAGCTGAGTCCCACATATGTCTATTTACGGCTGCAGCTGGGGAGATCCATGATATCGAAACCAGTGGAAGTAGCAGTGACATAGAGATCATCGAAGCAGCTGATCCTGTGGAGAAGGCTCAGCTGAACAAGCAGTTAAAGAGTCCCTAGTGATGCATGAGCAATCTTTGCTCAGGGGTCCTGGAGAATCTTCTATTCATATTTCTCCAACCTCTACTATGCTTGAAACCGTGAGAACAATCACTACAACAACTTCACCAACTCACTCAGAAGGACTATCCAGGGAGGCTACCGATTAAGTTAGGGATGAAGATGTAGAGGGCAACCTAACTGAGACACGCCCTGTTGAAGTTGTTGAGACAACTGCCCAAATGGCTAAAAACTCAAAGGGAACAACCATGTCTCAAGTGTCAATTGACCCCACTGCTCGTGATTCAAATTCACCGGTGAACCACCGAGGGGAAATGGAACACGCTAAAGCTGGGTTGGAGGAGACTATAAGAGATCTTAATAAATTGAAGATAGGAGGGCGAAGGTGAGACCCAAACTGAATAGCAGAGTGGGATTAACAACGCTTTGATGGTTGAGACTGTCTTAGTTGAGATTCCAACTACAATGAAGGCCGACGACGCTATCCAAGAGGTTGAGACCTCGAATGATGCCAATGTCCAAGCCCCAATGTAGCTCAGTCTGGAGGGGAGTGTTGAAGGCCTTGGTTAAGACTGTTGCTAAGGTTGCTGAAGGCCCCTAGGAGGTTGAGACTTCCAGAGGTGTTTCACAAGAGAAAGAAAAATTGCCCGTTCCCACAATGCCAACATCAGAGTCTACTGATCTGTAAGAGAAAAGCGCGTGGCAAAATTAGAGAATGAAGTTGAGTCCACCCCCACTGATCCAGCTGAGACGGAACATGTGGCAAAATTAAGGAGGCTCGTGAGAAAGCTGCCTCTTCAAAGTTTGTTTTGGTTGATGGCCTACTCCCATTGGTGCCATCACCAACCCGTGATGTTGCTAAGGCGAATGAGGCTTTGACTACTCAAATGGATGAATCCACTGGATCCAACGAATCTGTTAAGACAACTGGGGCTTAGTCAACTCAGTAGGCTCCCATAGTTGCGTCTACGGAGGAAGCTCACACAGCTGAGGCCTCTAGAGCTGGAAGCCAGAGAACTGATGGTAGGGCTGCCGGAAATAGACTGGGACCCTCCTCAGTACCTACTGGGTTGTATGATGATATTTCTTAATACATTGATAAAGTACCGCTGGAAACAGAATCTGCTGAAGAAAGTCCTAATTATAGAGTTGAAATGGATCAAGAAGAATTCCAAGCTTCGGACGATTTCCATTTGGTTTTGACTTTGATTCTGTGCTACCAGAAGATCAGTCACCTGAGGCAGCTAATTTAGAAAATCTTTCAAGGCCATGTGTGTTGAGATTGAGATAATGGAGAAAAGCTTCACTGGAATCAACCAAAGGATTGATAACCACGAGCCATGATTTTAGGAGATAGCCGAGGAGCAGTTCTAAGAATTTGAGAATGGACGATGCAGACGAAGGCACTAAGAAGAGAGCAAGTTAACTACTTCAAATCACTGTTGGCAAAATTGGTGATTTGGTGTGGTGAGGAAGCTCAATTCCAGCAGAGACATTGAGACAACATCAACAGGTTGGAGAGCACGCACAAGACTGACCTGTAGCTGCTAAGACTTCAACATAAACAGGATCTTCAAAATACAGAAAGCACTCTTCGTGCTGAATTGATGGAGATGAGGGCAGGAATAAAGATTCTACGATCCGAACAGAGAGCAGTTCACTTAGTCACTCATGATAAGCTTGACCGTATTTTGACCCACACTCCTCAAATTCCTATGGTTGGTAGTGATGATGCCGAAAAGGGGGAAGGTAGCCGAAGGAAGGAAGCGATAGTAAGGGGGAAAAATCCTCAAAGAAGAACGCCAACAACTTGAAAATTGTGTTGAATAAATCTCAAATTGGCTCATCTATTAGCTCTCTCCACTCTCAGCGCCGAAAGAGATGTTAGCTGATGAAAAAACCGAGTTAGCCCTTTAGAGATCGCGAGTTGCAATTGAAGCTGAATTGGATGTAGTTGATCGCAGGAAGCATGCTCGTATTGAATATTTGAAATCCAAGTTCCAAGGTCCCCTTATCAGGGAAGCTCCCCGGTCAACCATAAGTCAAGATTCTCAAGCATCCATTCCCCAAGAAGGCACTAAGCCAAGGTCACTTGAGGAGTTCGAAACTCTCAAGTCTGAAGGCTATTGTAAAGGAATGAAACTTGAAAATGCGTGGGAATTATATTGGGAGAAGGGCATAGAAGTTGTTCAATTAGGCGAGAAGCAAAGACTTAGTCGAGTAGTCATCGATTTCGAGGTCTCACCTATTCAAGACAATCCCGAGGAGCCGACTTTAGAAGAGGAAGATGAAGTCGGTGGAAGAGGCGAGGTACTCCACCAAGAAGACCTATGGACACTCAATTTATTAATCCCCTAAAAAGGATGTCGTTTACTAGGCAGAGTCGAACTTCAAAACAAAGAAGTTTCCAGTAAAATGAAGAGGTCGCAGCAAAGGAAGCGAAAGAAGAAGAAAATGCCAGGCAAGACAGAGAGCATGAAGAGAGAAAGAGGAGAGATCAAGCTCAGATGAGGAGTTATGTGAAGAGGAAAAGGGAAGAAGAAGACAGGAAGATGAAGAGGGAAGAAGAAGAAAGAAAGAGGAAGGCAGATGAAGAGTAGGAAAGAAGAAGGAAGCAGCCAAGATGTTGAATCAGCTGCAAACACATTTTTATTGTATTTTTACTCGACTGTAAATACACAAAAAGAAAATGTAAGTACTTTGTAATTTTTCTTTGTACTTTGTAATACTTTGTAAAGTGCAGAATGATGAGATCAATAAAATGACACATTTCAAACAATCATTCTTCTTTAAGCACTATTTACATTGTTATTTTTTTAAATTTTGGCATCATCAAAAATGGGAAAATTGTAGGGAAATTTAATATATAGATTTTGATGATGCTATGTAAAACTTAGATTAGGAAGTTGGCACCCCAATTCTGTTGTAACTTCAACTCTGTAGTAGATATGATAGATAGAGCTGAGTAGAAGTAGCCAAGTTGAAGATTGGAAAAGTTGACCGAAGATTGAAGTGAAGATTCAGCTATGTGTCAGCTGAGTGACGAAGATGAAGTTTCAGTCAAGTACTAAAAAGTTGTCTCAGTCAGTAGACTGACAGTCAAGTCACTCCCAAATAAGTGGAGAAGACTATCAAAAGGGTTTAGCAGCAAAAAGGACTCAAGAAAGCTGAAGATGTCCGTTAATAAATAAAGTCAAATCCTTGCTGAAAGACAAAAGAACACAGACTGCAACCTTAAATCTGTTTTGCTAAAAGAGTGCAAAAGGCTGGGAACCAATGGGATGTTCCTGCACACCTGCCATGTTTCAGGATAAACTGCAGAACATTAATGCAAGGTTGGGTCAACATCACTTGCTGCACAACAAGACAAACCAATGACCATGAAGTGGAGTGTGAAAATATATCTATCTCTTTAACGGATACATTTTCAATCTGCCACTATAAAAGGCTGAGGAATTCATTTGAGAGAGTACGAAGCAACAAACACATACCTACAAACATTTAAGCAAAGAGGAAAATACTCTCAAGCAAATCATTCAATCCTCAAGCCTAAAACTCGAAGTATATCGATCCAACACTTTCAGTGAAGGAAGAAAGCTTCAAACCGTTGAAGAGAAAACTTGTTAAAAGATAAAGGGGTCTGCACAACCAAGGTTGAACGAAGTGCAGTAAGGTTCTAGTTCGAACCAAGGCGTTGGATTCGCTGGAGGGCTACGTGATCAAATTCAAGAATTTAAAGGAGCTGAAGTAGCAGGACAACCGTCTTGTGAAGAGCTGAGTCCTAGGAGTGAAGCCAATTGTGTGATCAAGGCTTGCTCGGACTGTTGTATCCAGATTGTAACAACTATTACTTTAGTGGATTACCTCCAATAGTTGGAGAAGAGTGGAGTAGAAGAATTACCCCATCCTCGAACCACTATAAATTGCTTTGTGTCATGTACATTCATCACATTTATTTCTTGCATATTTATATCTGCTGATTGATAGATTTGCTAAGTCTACTAATAATAACTTAACCTAAAATAAGTGTTGAAAATATATTTCAAACTAAGGTTGCAAGACTTCCGGTGAAAACCAAGTTAGCTGTTTTTATAAAAAGGTAACTTCACTCAGCTTAGTTATCTTATCAACAACTCTCTCGAGTCTGTTGAGTGACTAACTCTACTGTTGAGGTTGAACTAAGTTGTCCGTCAAGGCATAAGCTGACTTGTGATTAAAACTCTGATTTAAAGGATAAAAATTGAAATATTGGTTAAGTCTATTCAACCCCCCCTTCTAGACTTAACATAAACACCCTTTGGGACCTACATTCCGTTTCCCATCAGAACTCTACAAGTGATCTCACAAAGCACCTATATAAGGGGACCAAGGCCTTGGACGATTTTCATACTTCATACGTCATACAATACAACAAAATGCACTAGGGTTACACAAATGAATAGTCTTCTGAGAGAGGAGGGCAAATCTACGAAAAGCACCACAAGGCCTTTCACATCTACGAGTAGGGTAAATATCGTATTCCAATTTTATTGAATTGTCCAAAAATCACGAGTTTAATTATTATCTAGTCTAAATCCTAAATTAATAAGTAAATATAAATATGTTAATTTATAAAAACCCGAACTCCACAAGTTTTCAACCAATACGAAAGCAACCCAAGGCACATAATCTCAACATATTTCTTCAATATTAAATCCAAGTAATGTTTACCAAAAGCTATTTAAGTGTATCTATGGGTTCAATTCCTAAGTTAGTTTAATCCCCCATCCCGAAGCAAATGAACAGTTGATTAATACCAATCGCTAACATCCCTACTCAACAATTAATATTAACTCCCAAAAGATCTTTGAATTGAATGGCTCCCCACAAATAGTTATATGCCTCCCGACTCTATACCCTTTTATGTCTAAATTTAATTTTCGTTTGTTAGAACTCATCTCCCGAATTATGAACTAGCAAATATGACATGCAAATTATCGACCAAATAATCTAAAAGAAATAAGCATTAGAATTCATATATTAGAACACATAAATAAATTAAGAAAACAATCAATCTAGATTTAACATGAATCCACAATTTTGATTATGTCCTAGGATCAGAAAGATTAGCCCAACATATTTGATAACAAATTCATAGACAACGATGAAATCAAATAGTTTGACATCATTTAAGTAAAACTAAAAGATCTAAACTAAGATAGAAAAACCATTCTTGTCAGGATGGATCTTCTCTCCAAGCCTTCGAACCCTTGTGCTTCCGTAGATGTGAAAGGCCTTGTTGTTTTCTTCGTAGATTTGCCCTCTTCTCTCATAAGACTATATATTTATGTAACCCTAGTGTATTTTGTTGTATTATATGATGTATGAAGTATGAAAATTGTCCAAGGACTTGGTCCCCTTATATAGGTGCTTTGAGAGATCACTTGTAGAATTTTGACGGGAAAATGAAACAAAAATCAGCCGCAGGACGAATCGCACGGCCGTGTGCAGATCACACGGTCAGGCCATGTAACGTGTTTAAGTCTCTGTTTTTGGTCCAAACAAAGCACACAGTCATGTGCATGTTACACGGTGTGGTCATGCGACGTGTCTCCGAACAAAACACATGGGATCAATTCACACGGTCGTGTGAGATTCACACGGTCTGGCCGTGTGGCTTTGTTTCTTCGTTCTCTTCGTGTATTCGATTATCTATTTACATTCTTCAATATTGTCCACATTCTAACTGATATATTTCCATTTAATCTCCGTTTCCTGTAAAAGATTACAAGAATACGCAGTATAATGCCTTTCTCAGGAAACCAAATAAAATACACTAAATATGCATGCAAATGCATCAAATATATATCATTTTAAGCCCCTAAATGCACGTATATTCTACATGTATCAAGCATCATGCTATCTGGGGCTCTTCAATAAAGATCCTTAAGGAGGAATCGACACCACCCGAGGCCTCTGAGGAATGCCCTTAGAGAAATAACACTTTGTTATTTGGGGCCCCTTCTCAAGTAAATTACAAAAATCCGGCATATAGACAAAGTGCTAAGGAAAAAAGATCAAGCAATATGCTAACCCTGGAGGGGAGAATAATATTATAAAAGACAAAGATAGTAAACGTGGACCTAAGTGTTCAAAAGCAAGCCCTAAACAAGTGGGGTGAGTCATACCACGCCTTAAACAAGTAGGCGGCAAAAATGCATAGTAAAGTCAATAGAAAAAGTTCTCGGATGGAACTAGAAGACCGCCCGAAAGGAGATGAAGGGGCACGCCCCAAGGGGCTCTCGATTGGAGCCCCATGTTCAACCGGATAAGTCCGCATGGGGGGACTCTCGATCGGAGAGCCCCCATCTTCAAAAACTGAAGGTCAGGCTCACCAGCGCACGTGCCCGGAGCCGCGCTCGACTGCGTGCTCGACTGGGGAGAGCCACATGGTGACACAGAGGGATCCCAGGCAGGAGCCCCCATACTCGAACGAAGAAGTTCGGGTGCGCCCGCCTGCATGCCCAGAAACATGCTCGATGGTGCGCTCGATGGAGAAAAACCATGTGCGCTCTGTCACGTGCCTGAGGGGTCTCTCGACCGGAGAGCCCCTGCTCTCGACTAGGGACGTCCTTCGGGGGACTTCTTCCGGCGATTTTTTTTCTCTACTTCTCCCTCTTGAAACCTCCCTCAACGTCACCCTCAATTTTTTCTCCATGGAATTCCAAGCACTCCAAGGCTCTCCAACTCCCAAAGGATTCATAGGATCCTCCCACTTCCCAAGTGTTTTTCCTATTCACAAGTATGATATCTACAATAAGACAAAGAATGAAAAGCAAAAGTAAAAGTGCTAAGAGAGAGAAAATTTACCTCTTGAAGACATTTTTCAAAATCACCCTTGAATCTTAAAATTTCAAGAATGTGGATTATTTCATTGAATAAAAATGAATCAACCAAAAGAAGGATAAGCGCAAAAGCTTTCTATCTGCTACCCCAATCGAAGCTAAAAAGCGGGGGACTTATGTTGTGGGGTAAAAATGTAATTCCCTTGTTTTATATTTAAATGCAAAATTTTTATTGTTATTGGGTTACATGAATTAATATTCAGGCCGCCCATTGATAGAGCCTGAATAGGCCCACATAGCCTCAATAGGCTTATCTGGCCTTAATAGGCCCATGTCCAAGGTATAAATAGTCCCCTCCTTAGTTAATATCGAATTAAGGACATTTCAATTGCTAATTAGCTTTTGTGCTCTGGATTATCTCCCTACACTTTGCTAACTTAAGAATCATGGGGGCTTCCCTAGACAACCCCGACGCCCTTCTCACATTGTTTGCGTATTTCAGTGGTTCCTACCTCTTAGAGTATCGAGCAATTGATTTAGATCACTCAACCCGGAAAATTTCAACTTTGAGTGAGTCATGCGGATTTTTGCAAGATCGGCAAATCCACGATCCGTCGATTTGCGTTTTTCTTTTTTTAGTGGCAATCTTATTTTTTGGTTTTTATAGATAAATTAAGTGATATTGATTCAATTACAAATTCTTTCGCCGCCTATTATGAGAAATCACCCTATTGACTTACTAAACCTACCCTATATACTAAAAGAAAAAACAAAGTTGACACTTGTTACCACCTCATTATTCTTGGACATTTTCCAACTTCTTATTCTCTCAATTCCAAATAGTCCTATATACAAAATTAAAATATAAATAATTTAAAAGATAACAAACTTAATCAAGATTTTAAAAGAAAAAATATAATACAAAAAATAAGGGATTTGCTCACAATTAGTTTGAAAAAGACGATGCTAATCAAATCTATCCGAATATACTTTTATTGAGAAATACCCTATTAGTTTCGAACTATATATTTTTGAATTTAAAATATAACAAATTTAAGAGCTAACAAGTAATCCAAAAATCAAGGATTATATATGCACTATCTTTTAAATTTGTGACAGTAAAACTTATCTTTAGACAAATCTGGCGTAACACACGAGTATTTTTCTAATTTAATTTAATTTCTGAAACGTGTGGTCGCGTACTCAAACTGAAGTATGTCTCCCTAACACCAAATTCAACTTTGTTTACAGCTATATAAACATTACTCCTAAAATTGACTATCTCCAAGAAACACAACAAATATGGCCCTTGATTTTCTTACACTTTTGCTAGTACTATCGTCAATCCTCATGTGGACATTTTTTCATATCCTGAGATCAAATTCTTGGTACAGGAAAAAATCATCAGCCAAGCTTCCTCCGGGTCCTTTTCCTCTTCCTATAACAGGCAACATCCTCAAACTCCGCCCGAACCCGCACTGCTCTCTGGCAAAACTCTCCAAAATTTATGGTCCATTAATGCATCTGAAGCTGGGAAGCATACAAACAATTGTTGTATCCTCACCCAAAATTGCAAAACAAATTCTACAAAAACATGATAAAATCTTTTTGGGCCGGGCCACACCTTATGCGGCCCAAGCAATGGACCACGATAAGGCCTCCCTAGCTTGGCTGCCAGCGAAAGACAAATGGCGTAAATTTTCCACTTGACTTTGCAAGCTTTGATTCCAATTCCGCTCAAGAAATGAAGGAAACTGTTCAGGGCCTGATGAAGATTTTAGGCACGCCAAATCTTGTTGATTATTTTCCACTTAAATTGATTTATCCACAATGCTTGAGGTATGGAAGTGAGGTTTACTACGGAAAGTTATTAGCGATATTCGATGAAATAATTGGTACGAGGTTGCAAGAAAGGATCATATCCTCGAATTCTGCTAAGAAAAAGGATTTACTTGAAGTACTGCTTGATCTCAACCGAGAAAATGATTTTGACTTGAGCCACAATGACATAAAACATTTACTTCTGGTGAGTATTTTCACTATGAGTTTACCTAAGCTTTTAATTCAAAAATATGATAAATTACCAAAATTAGCCCTATGTTCTAACCTGTTGGAAATTTTAATTTGGATTAATATATGTTAATTAAACAAGCATAGTTGTCTTAAAGTATAGTCCAATTAAAATGATCTATAAAAATTTTAATTTTAGATTAAATGGGTATCAAATTGTCATGAGATTTAATGTGTAGATACTGTAAGGAGATCTTCTATTTGTTGAGGGACCAAATAGAAAATAAAGGGATACTTATCTAAAAGCGGTTATGGTCCCCAGACAATGGTTTTTAAGCCGAAAAAAGCTTGTCTCCCTTATAGTAGGTGATACCAAAAAGAAAAAGGAGAATCGCTCGTCTAGAAGACCAAAAATCAAATCAACTTTTCAGATTCCTCGACGGATTCAGGTACTCTTCCGTGATTAGGATTAATATCTTCCTATTTTTGGATTATCATGGTAGATTTGTTGAAGCATGCTTTTGTAAATTATTTGTGAATTAAAGCATACCCTATTTGGTGAATTTATTGAAACAAGTGGTCACAAAAGCGACCTCTATTCTGTAGATTTATTTATTGAGAATATTAGATGTTTGTGTTAGTGCAGTATATTCAGGTAGGTATTGACAAACCCTAATGATGTTAATATTTCTCCTGAAATACACAAACACATGTGGGGTAAATATGCGACAGTTATGAGATTATCCATGTAAGTGATTTATCGGCCCAAAGGAAGACTATTACTTGACAGGATTTATTGTCAGTATTTGATTACTACACAGTGGTGACCACTTACAAGTTAATATTATTGTTCAAATACTTGATATTAATGTTGTGTTATGTACATATGTTAACAACTTATTTAAATTTAATGATTGATTATTAAGTTTAATGTGAGCATGATAGTTAATTTTGGTTTTGTTCAATGTTCAACTATGATGTCATTTTGTATTTATGCTAACACCAACAACATTCCCAAGCTCAATGGGTCCAACTTTAATGATCGGAAAGAAAATATTTTGATCATTTTGGGCTGCATGGATCCAGACTATGTGATAAGGGTTGAGCAACTCCATTCTCTTACGGATCCAAGTTCTGCAGAGGAAAAACAGAACTTTGAGAAGTGGGAGTGCTCGAATTATGTTATTCTGATGATCATTAAGCGCGGCATTCCAGAAGCCTTTCGAGAAACAACTTCTTAGGAAGTTACTACGTCCAGTGAGTACTTTGCAGATATCGAAAAGCATTTTGTTAAAAATGATTAGGTCGAGACAAGTACGATTTTTGCTAACTTGATCTCACTAAAGTATAAAGAGCAAGGGAAATATAAGGGAGTACATCATGGAGATGTCTCACATTGCTTCAAAGTTAAGGGCACTAAAGTTCGAGGTGTCTAAGGACTTACTCGTACACTTAGTGTTAATATCACTTCCTGCACAATTCAATCAGTTTAAGGTTAGTTATAATTGTCAA
The DNA here is from genome assembly GCA_016081115.2 of Rehmannia glutinosa. NCBI lineage: Eukaryota > Viridiplantae > Streptophyta > Magnoliopsida > Lamiales > Orobanchaceae > Rehmannia > Rehmannia glutinosa. Next base: position 58,968 of record JABTTQ020000607.1, on the reverse strand, counting down.
AGGGAGATTTGGACTCTTAATAAGCTCATTTCATACTGTGTGCAAGAGGAAGAAAGGTTGAAGCAGGAAAGAACAGAGATTGCCCAACTCGAATACTTCCAAGGATAAGGTCAAAAGGAAAAATGATGTTGAGAAAGTTGCTAAGGATCAAGGTCTAGCACAAACGAAACAAAAAGGTGAAAATAAGGATGGTTGTTACCTTTGAGTTAAACCTGGACACAAAAAGAAGGATTGTCCCAAGCATCGCGCCTGGCATGCAAAGAACGGTACATTTCTTGCTTTGATCTGTTCAGAAGTTAATTTAGCTTCAGTACCTGAAAACACTTAGTGGTTAGATTCTGGTGCTACTACTCACATAATTGTTTCAATGCAGGATTGCCTAAGCTACCGAAAGCCAACTGATGGTGAAAGATACATTTTTGTGGGTGATGGCAAGTTGGTAGAAGTGAATGCAATTGGGCATTTTAGGTTGTTATTAGGAACTGGTTCCTTTTTGGATTTGCAAGACAGTTTTGTTGTACCATCGTTTAGACATAATTTGGTTTCTATTTCCTTGTTGACCAAATGCACTTTCTCTTGTACATTTGGAAATTATCAGTTTAGTCTTTAATTTAATTCTAATACTGTTGATACTAGTTCGTTAAGTGCTTATGATAATATATTTATATGTGATTGGTACTATTATTTCATATAATGAATCCCTGCGTGTTGAATCAACAAGTATTAAGTGAAAATTAAATAAAGAAAATTCGGCCAAAATATGGCACAAATATTTAGGTCATATCTCAAAAACCAAAATTCAGAGACTTGTGTCAGACGGTATTTTAGATACACTTGACCTTTCAGATCTTAATGTTTGTGTTGAGTGTATTAAAGGAAAACAAACCAAAATAAACAAATTAGGTGCTAACAGAACTACATACGTCTTAGAATTAATACATATGTGTACATTTGTGGGCCATATCCTAAGGCTTCTTGGAAGGATCAACATTATTTTGTATCATTCATAGACGATTACTCAAGCTACAGATACCTATATCTAATTCATGAAAAAGTAGAGGCACTGGACATGTTCAAGATTTTGAAGGCTGAAGTTGTGAATCAACTCAACAAAAGAATTAAAGCTATCAGATCTGACTGTGGAGGTGAGTACTACATCAGATATGATGGTTCAAGAGAACAACGCCCAGGGCCTTTTGTTATCTTCCTAGATAAATATGGAATCATCCTGCAATACACCATGTTGGGGACGTCTAACATGAATAATATTATTGAAAGACGAAACATGACTCTAAAGGATATGGTGGGGAGTATGATTATTCATTCATCCTCACTACAATCACTTTGGGGAGATGCACTAAAGGCTTAATCTTATTTTCTCAATAGGGTACCAACTGAAGTAGCTTCTAAAATGCCTTTTGAGCTTTGGACTAGGCGAAAGCCTAGTCTAAACCAATTTCACAAATGGGGATGTCCAACTGAGGCTAGGCCTTATAGGCAAAACAAAAGGAAATTGGACTCTAAAGCAATTAACAACTACTTTATTAGTTACTCAGATTTCAAGGGGTTGTAGGTTTTGTGATCCCACTAGAAGGTCTATTTTTGAGACGAGAAATGCAGTATTCTTCGAGGATGTTGAGTTTGGGGAGGGGGGAGGGAGGGAGAAATAAGGTTAGAGACATTACCTTTGAGGAGGAGTTGATCTCGACACCGCTACTTATTATGATAATGTTCGGTTTCTATTCAAGTCATGAGCCGACAAGTATATCCAACCTAAAAAGGATAATATTTAAGATCTCCCCACTCAGGTTGAAACTGTTCAGGAAGAACAAACTCTACAACCTCAAGAACTAATGTCATTAAGGAGGTCCACTAGAGAGAAGAGAAATGCTATTTCAGATGATTATGTGGTATTTCTGAGAGAAAAGGAGGATAATAATGGATTAATGGAAAATGATCCTATCAACTTCCGTGAAGCCATGCAGGATCCAAAATCTCAAAAGTAAATTTATGCTATTAATGAAGAGTATAAGTTAGTGCAAGATAATAAGCTTGGGATATTATCTCTTTTACCTGAAGGTGTGAAACCTATTGTTGGAAATTGATTTTTAAGAACAAGAGAAATTCAAAGGGTAATGTGGAAAGATATAAGGCTCGTCTTATGGCAAAAGTATTTACCCAGAAGGAAGACATTGACTTTTAAGAGACTTTCTCTTCGATTTCCACGAAAGGCTCTTTTAGGATAATAATTACATTAGTTGCATATTTTGACCTTGAATTACATCAGATGGATGTAAAAATGGAGTTTCTCAACGGTGACACTGATGGGATGATTTATATAGTGTAACCAGAAAACTTTGTCTCTGGAGACCCAGCGTTTTTGGTTCACAAATCAAAGAAATTCATCTTGGGCTCAAGCAAGCTTCTCGTCAGTGGCACCACAAGTTTCATCAAGTCGTACTCTTATTTAATTTTGAGACTAATGATGTTGATGATTGTGTGTATCACAAGTTCAGCGGGAATAAGTGTATTTTTCTGGTATTATATGTGGATGACATTCTGCTTGTCACTAATCACCCATGATTACTACACGATACCAAGAAATTTCTATCAAAGAAATTTGAGATGAATGATCTTGGGGAAGCTTCTTTTGATCCGGACATCCAGATATACCGGGATCGTTCTCAGAGTATTCTTGGATTATCACAAAAGAGCTACATAGAGAAAGTGTTGCAAAGATTTGGCATGCAAAATTGAAAACCAGGAGACACTCCTATAGCTATGGGAGACGAGTTTAGTCTCAAGAAATGCCTAAAGGAAATCTGGGAATTAAGGAAATGTAGAAGTTTCCCTATGCTTCAGTTGTTGGGAGTCTAATGTATGCTCAGGACTGCACAAGATCTGATATAACATTTGTTGTTGGTAAGTTGGGCACATATTTCAGTAGCCCTGGTATAGATCACTGGAAAGCAACCAAGCGGGTCATGACGTAATTACAGAGAACAAATGATTACATATTCACATATAGAAAATCAGATCAGTTGGAGATCATAGGGTATTCTGATTCTGATTTTGTTGGACGCCAAGACAGTAGGAGATCCACTTTAGGCTACATTATCTTATTGGCTAGGACAGCCATTTCTTGGAGAGTGCTAAGAAGACACTTGTAGCACTTTCTACCATGACAGCTGAATTTGTAGCATGTTATGAGGCATCCAGTCATGGAATATGGCTGCGAAATTTTGTCACCTGGATCATTTATAATAAATATAGAAAGACCATTAAAGTTGTATTGTGACAATAACTCGGCGGTGTTATATTCCAATAACAACATGAGCTCTATTAAGTCAAAGCACATTAGCGTAAAGTTCCTGTTTTGAAGGAAAGAGTATAGAGTGGACAAATAACTATAGAGCATATCAGGACAAACTCAATGATTGTGGATCCGCTTACTAAAGGATTTACACCCGGGTTTTCATGAGCATACCGCTCGTATGGGTGTAATATAGTTTTAGGATACTTTGGTGTAGTGGGAGTCTATAATTTTATTGCTCAATATATTATTTGGGGCACATTTTTTGTATTTGAATATTTCTGCACAGATATAAAATATTTAGTTTATTGCACTCTGTTACATTCGATCATGCTTGATCTCACTAAGGAATAAGGTGAACCAGTTGGAAATAGACATGTTTGATTACATTACATGTAATTTCCATGCTACATACTCATGATTGATCTATGTCATTTGGTTGTACTAGTATATGTGATTATACTAGTATATGTGATTATTGATGGGTTTATTCACGCATAAAGTGACGGTATTAGTTCAATCAATGGATGAGATTGTTTAGGGATACCCCTTTATATGACAGCAAGGTTTGAGGTCATTAGGTTATTGCACATTTCATTACAACATAAATGACATTAGGTAACACAAATTTTGTAGCACTTTTTACATAAGGTACATATGTAACAAATGTTTGTAACACATTTTACATTATAATATTTATGTAATACTTTTGTAGCACTTTATCAATATGTAACGCTTATATTTAACACTTTTAAATAAGTAACACTTTTTAAGTATCACTTTTTTTGTTTGTTATTTTGTTATGTAACGCAAATAGGTATCTTTTATTTAGGAAGCACTCTTGGCAACACTATATTTTATTAATTATAACACTTTTTAGGCTATATTTTAGTAACACAAAATTATATAACTATCATTAAATCATGTAAATGATTTATTTAATTAATTGATGTCACAAAATAGGTGAAGACAAAAAAAAATCACCAAGCCTAAAAATTGTAGACATCATCTACTCTGTTTTTTTTACTGAATTTTTATTTTCATTTTATAAAGTATTTTAGTTTTGCTTTTATTTTTTTATTATTTACGGAGGTAATTAATTCCGTCGTAATACCGACGGAAAATGCGCATGTATGTATTTTATTATTGTTATTTATTTATTTATTAATTTTTACTAACGTAGACCAATTTCATCGTTAACCTTTTTTTTATTTTTTTTATTTTTTTAAAAATTACCAATGAAATTTGATGTTGTCAGTAATTACTTAGGAATTTTTCCATCGTTAAATTATTTTTTTATTATGTATTTATTATTTAATTTTTTTACTGCTAGAAAGTTTTTATCTTCGGTAAATTAAATTTATATTTTTATATACTTTTTATTTTTACCGATGAATATTGATCAGTCGATGAATTCATTTTATATATTTTTGATATATTTAATTTTTTGTGTCCTTTAATATGTAACATAATATGATTTTCAAACTATATATTATATAATACAATCTTTATTATATAAAATATATTATATATCTTATGGTGGCAACTTTAATTCATAACTTTGAGTTGAAACTTGAAGCAGGGATGAAATCAGAAGAAATTGACGTGAATGAGATGTTTGGGCTTTCACTTCATAAGGCAGTGCCCCTTAAGGCTTTTCCCATCGCTCTGTGATTTCTGATATGCCCTTTCCATTGGCAATTGCATGTTGTATACATAAGATGTTTCATTACCGATATGTGTGATACACATTGTTCTTATTGTATAAGTTTTGCACTAGTTTTGCATAAATAAAATACCCAACATAGTAAGCATGATGATCCATGAAAGAATATTTATTTTTAATTCTTTTTTTTTCTATATGTTGATTGCAAGTTCGTTAATCTTAAATTTGATACAAATGAGTATCTATATTAAAAGTATCATTGAATCAAATAAAATATTATATTTCATATTTTGCCGCTTCAATGATATTTCAATTTAATTGATCCTATATTTTGCCCAAGTCTAATTTTATTAAATAAATATATCAAAAAATAAACCTAAAGTAAACAACTAGCAAAATACAATTTCATGAGCATAGAGAAATAACATTAGATATTTCAAATAAATACGTGACAATTGTTTGTTTTTTCAGTTTCTCCTACCTATGGAGATTCTTTTTGCTCTTTTTATCCACGTATCTTGACAAGATTATTTTACTCGAAGTAGCAAATTCTTACACGGCACTAAAATATGACAATAATCTAACACAAGGCGGTCAAGTTCAGACTTGAAGGGTTGGGATCAAAATTGTGTCAGGCCTAAATAACACAGATAATAAACATATCTGTTTCAAGTTAACCTGAAATAACTGACCAACTTTTTTGACCCGTTTGTTATAATTTTGTTTTTTTTTTTGTGATATTTTAATTTATTGAATAGGTTGTTAATATTAATATTGAGATTTAAAAAATTGTCCAGTCAATGTAAATATGATTTTCAAGTTGAAAAGTAACTCATACATGAAAATGAGTAAAATTTCATTAAACTGAATATGAGTAACTGATTTACAAGGTCTGTACACAGTGTATTCATAGAATATATTTCAGCTAACCAATATATTTCAGCTAACCAACACTTAACCATAGCTCAATTATCTCTTAACTGTGGTACATTTAACTGATACTAGATACACTTCAACACATCTCGTTATTTCCTATTTTGTGCCTATTGTTGGTGCATATGAACTGAGAGAATTGAGAGGTAACTTGGCACATAAATCTAAAACCTGTTAATCAACTATGGTTTGGTGAATAGCTCTGCCATATGTGTTTCTAAAGGAATATACCTAACATCCAGTTGCTTGTTGAGGACCTTTTCCCTAATGAAGTGTACATCTATGTCTATGTGCTTTGTTGTGGCATGTAACACCGGATTTGATGCAAGAGCTACTGCACTCACATTGTCACACCATAGAATAGAAGGTGATTCAAAATATTATACTAACTCTAGAAGCAAGGCCTGCACCCATACCATGTCTGCAGCGAGAATCAATTAAGGATCGATACTAACTTTCAAGATTACTTCTAGGTACAACCTATTGCTTTTTGGAGCTCCAAACAAGCAAACTTGGACCAAAGAATATACAATGGCCCCCTGTAGACATTCTATCATCCAAATTGCTTGCCCATTCTGCATGAGCAAAATCTTCAAAAGCTTTCTAAAGGTTGGTTTAACGACTAGATGAATATGGCGTGTTCCTTTGAGATATAAAAGTAGATGTTTAGAAGCAACCCAATGAGTCATAGTAGGATGTTGTAGATACTAGCTCAACTTATTAACTAAGAAGGCAATATTTGGTTTAGTTAGTGTTAAATATTGAAGGGTGCCTATAACACTTCTTTACAGAGATGGATATTCAAAGGAACACCATCAGCAAATGTCAATTTCTGACCAGTGCTCATTAGAGTTAGAGTGGGTTTGTAGTCAGATCATCTAGTCTTTGCCAACAAATCATTGCCATTTTTTGTTTGTGTTAGGGATATGCAGTTCCAAAGGTATTTGGTAAAGTCTAGAAGAGGGTTGAATAGACTTTACAACTTTTTTTTAATTTTCTTTGATTTACAAATCGAGTTTAAAAAAAAATAATTGAGTCCTTTAAGATAGTTGAGTTGAACTCAGCAGGAGAGTTAACCACTCATCAGATCTCCTGAGAGAGTTGTTGATAGAGTAACTCAGCTGAATGAATTACAACCTTTGATAGATTTAGTTTTATTTTCAATACAACGAAAGTCTTACACCTTGTTTGTTTTTGTCAATCAACACAAGTAATTTTTAGAGAGTTATTAAGCCAAGCATAACAACAAAATAAATGCAGGAATCTAAATGCATAAAATAAATGAGAGAATTTATATAATGGTCCGAGGATGTGGTAATTCCTCTACGTCCACTCTTGTCATAGTCTAGGAGACATTCACTAAGTATCAGCTCACTTTAGATACAAAGTTACAATAACAGTCCCAACAGCTTTGTTCATACATTCCACTGCCAAGACTCAGCTCTTCACTAGACTTGCAATGAGCAATCATCTAGCTATTTCAGCTCCATGTCGTCACAAGATTTGATAACCATAATCCTCTTGCAATTTTAGCTTTTGGTTTGACGACAACCTCACTACAAATCCTTCACTTCAAGAAGATATAGACCCCGAGTTTTAGTTTCATGATTTCCTCTTTAATTGTTGAATAACAACCTTTATCTTTCACAATGTGTGTTGAATAAGGTGTTTTTTTAAATATGCTTGAGGATATTGTTTTTAGCTCATAAGAGAATGTTTTCCTACTTGTAGATTTCAAACTTTTGAATTTCTTGTTCTCTTGTGTTTCATTGTTGTTGCTTGGTATGTCTCTCTGATTTTTGCTCGGCCTTTTATAGTTATGACTTGAGATTTATCCTTTGAAGAGATAGAAGAATTCAAATCAAGCTATTGAACAGTTGGCATATCCTTTCTTTGCAGATTGATGTTAACCTTTCATGGTACATCTATGCCTTCTGCATATCTTTGAAACTGGCAGTCTACAAGTGTTCTCTATTGGTTGTATCTCTTTTGCGTTCATTAATTTCCTAACACCTTTTAGGTCAAACATGGTACTTCGAGTGCTTTAATGAAAACCCATCTTGGACTTAGTGCAATGGAACTTATCCAGTTGACTTAAGTCTTGCAGCTGCTTTGCCTCACTTGATTGATATTTGAGTCTTCTGACAATTAAGTCTTCTGAAAGTCTTCTGCTTTAACTCTTCTACTTCAGCTCTTCTGCCAGTTTTCTGCTTTAGACTTAGCTAATACTACTCTGCTAAGAGTATTCCGAGTCTTTGATACTCAACTGATGAGTCTTCTAAAATCTTGATACTCAGTTGCAATTCTTCTAAAACGCCTTCATCAAGTCTTCTGAACATTTACCTTGTTGTTTTGAGTTAGCCTAGGTTCTATCAATTACATAAGCAGAAATTACGTTAAATTGTAGTGCCAACTTCCTAATACATAGTTTTCTAAGCATCATTAAAATATATACAAGTACATTGTGTCCATTTGTGTGCCTGTGCGTCTCAAGTCCAAAAAAGTAATTGACTTTTGCCGACATGTTTAATGGAAACTGATCTCCAAGTAGTATGATGACCTCAATAGCAGCAAACAAATTATCACCAGTGATGAGTATGTCATCAACATACTCCAAAAAATAAAGTAAATGACTATACTCTTTTTTGAAGAAGAGTAAGCTATCAGAGATAAATAGTTGAAACTGAAGGGTCATACGAAATTACTTAAGTTCAGTGAACCACGCGTTGGGTGCCAGTTTTAGGGCATACAAAGATCTTTGAAGTTTGCAAACAGTAGTGGGATGTTTTGGATTAACAAAGCCTTTAAGTTGATGCATATAAACTACCTCTAGCAAATCCACTTTAAAAAATGCGTTGGTGACTGTTTGTTGATTTGGACAAAAGTTACTACTAACCTAGTGGTGCAAACTCTGACTTTAGGGCTAAAGGTTTTAAAGAAATCCACTCGAAATGTCAGTTCAAAATCTCTAGCAATAAGTCTTGCTTTATACTTCTCAATGGTGCCTTTGATTTGTACTTAATTCTGAATATCCACTTATTACTGATAACATTTATCTCAGGTGAATATGGTACTAGACTCCATGTGCTTTTGTTCGTCAAAGCTACATACTCAGGCTCCATGACTAATTTCCAAAGACGATTCTATAAAGCATCTGTAACTATCTAGGTTCGGATGTAGTAGTGATAGTTGAATAGAGTTTGGTTTAAGAGAACTTGTTTTAGATCTGGTTACCACCCTATGAGAAGGAGGAAGAGAATCAGAAGAAATAATAGATGCAATGACATAAGTAGGTGCCAGGTGGTGATGGTGGTGTGAAGGCTAAGAGGAAAACATTGAATGTAAGGAAGATTGATTGGCATAATGTATAAAATTATGAGGGGAGTTAGAAGAGGTAGTAGGATGAGAAGTAGACTGATCAAGAGGCAAATCAACAGTAAGTCTTGTTGTTTTGGTGGTTTATTGTTTACAAGAAAATAGCAAGCATTTGGAAAACAGGACAAGTCGAGGCCTGTATTTAATACAGTCTCCGCAAGATGAAATCACCCCATATACGAATGGCTTACGGTTCCTGCGATCATCCCTAAGATACAACGACTTTACTGTTTTGACTTAGAAGCACTTGCAAAAGTCGAAACTACAACGAACTATATATTGTATAAGGCTTTTAAGCTTTTGAAGGGAATTATATCAATATGCTAATGCAAATGACTCGATTTTAGGCTTATAATTTCGTGTCCGTTTTCATCTGCAGGTTCCTTGTATTTATAGGCATCAAGGTGCCCGATGGAAAGGATATGTCTTTTGGATCGAAAAGACATGTCTACAACCAAAAAATACACCTGGTTGCTCGAATAGTGCATCAGTTCGAACATGCGCGCGTCAACCATACGCTCAACAGCGTCTAATTATGCACACTGTCCGCGCAGTGCGTGGTGCGCACATTGGCTTCGCAGCGCGAGGTGCGCTCCGCGCAATGGTGCGCGGCTGTGTTCGCGCCCGTGCACTTTCTAATCCCAGTTGGAATTTTAATATATTAAAAAACATTTAATTAATTTTAAAGTGTTTCAAATAAATTTGGTCCAAAATATATGAGGGCCTTGAAGCCCAAGCCCATGGCCCACGGCCCACGAATCGACCCGAGCCGGCGGGCGGGCGGCGTGCGCGCACGCACGTATGTTATTGAACTAAACCCACAAGCATGTAGGTCCTCACCCCTTTAAAAACTTTGGTTCCCCGAGGGCCCAAACCCAATTGTCCAACTTGGGATTTATAAATTGAGCAAACATTGGCTTTCTACTCTATGTGGGATGGAGCATTTCTCCTTCTCCACATTTTTCATTTCCCATACCATTTTCTAGTTTTAAGTGGCTAACTTCTAGCATTAATTTCTCATTCACCCGGAATTGGTTTTGAGAAATTCCAAATGTCAATATCATCTACTCACTTAGTAGAAGTTTTACAAATAATTTAATTCCATTTTTCATTAATGGAAACCACTTAAATATTTGGTCAAAATCGGTCAACACCCAATTTCGCAACAAATTCCAACAATCCCCACATGAATGAAATTAATGCATACATGTATGCAAATTCACTTGAAAGTCTCGGCGAACTATTATTTCATCTGGATAGGTAGCTTGTGGCTTTGAACCTTCCTTAGTAAAATACTATCGGATTTACTAACTGCTTAGTGACGCATGTCTGGAACTACTCAGCCGTTTGTGTAAACCGAGACAACAATACTCACACAATAACAACTCTTAACACTTGTTGTTCTCACGCTGCGTCCATTTCGGCCCTGGACCATATCTTAGATTCATAAGTGTTTAATTGAAGCGACCATTACTTCTCACTTATATAGGTGATATCCTATTGAAAAGTATCCTGCCATACTCTACCTTTCGGTATATGAATCAATAAAAGTCTTAAACTTAACCTCACCACATTCAGCAGGTTTCTATTTCACTTGAAAGTTTAGGGAATGAGCTAACACATTTTCCAAGTGTTCAACTGAACATTCATAACTTAGTTTTCCCATTAAACCAAGGTCTTGGGATCTCCAATTCACAAGGTTGGGTTATCGCTATGAACATTCTTTATTTTATGTATATTAAACCCACTGCCCTTAACAATTTATACAATTGATCTCGATTTATTCATTTCGTGAGTGGATCCGCTAGGTTTTCCTTTGACTTCACATAGTCAATTTATACATACTACTTTATGCCCTTCCAATTGCTGATTGATTATCACAATGTATCAAAACAGTAAGCACCGACTTATTCCAACAAGGAATATCCTCTAAAAAGTTTCTAAGTCATTCTACTTCTTCTCCAGCTTTATCTAAAGCAATGAACTTGGATTCCATAGTGGATCGAGCTTTGCACGTCTGCTTAGAAGACTTCCACGACACCGCTTCCACCTATTGTGCAAACATATCCACTAGTGGATTTGGAGTCTTTTGTGTCTGATATCCAAATGACATCACAGTATCCTTCTAATACTGCTGGATATCTCGTATAAAGTATTCCATAGTTCATGGTATACTTTAAGTATCTAAGTACCCTTGTCAAGGCTTTCCAGTGATCTTTACACGAGTTACTTTTTAACTAACTTAACTTAGTCGTTGCATATGCAATGTCTGGACGTGTACAATTCGCTAAGTACATCAGACTGCCAGTTACCCTTGCATATTCCAGCTGAGAAACTGGTTCTCCTCTATTCTTGGCCAAGTGTAAACTTAGATCTACAGGTGTCTTAGCCGAAAGACTATCAAAAGCATCAAAATTTCTAAGTATGCTTTCGACATAATGGGATTATGACAAGATAATTCCATCTGAGGTTCTAGAGATTTTAATCCCTAATATAATATCAGATAATCCCATATATTTCATGTCAAAGTTCTTCTTTAACATGTTCTTAAAATTCATGATTAAATCTTGACCACTACCCATAATCAACATATCATCTATATAAAGGCATACTATGACGTAATCATTTGTAGTACCTTTAATGTAGACCCACTTGTCACATTCATTGATCTTGAAACTGTTTAACTTCATAGTCGAGTCAAACTTTTCATGCCATTGCTTAGGTGCTTGTTTTAGTCCATAAAGTGACTTAACAAGTTTACACACCTTACGCTCTTGACCGTCTTCACGTCCAAGAAGACAGTCTTCACGTCCATTTAATGTATCTCAAGGTTATGTAAAGTTGCAATAGAAATGAGAACATGAATGGACGTGATCCTCGTAACAGGAGAATATGTATCGAAAAAGTCATATCCCTCCTTTTGTTTAAACCCTTTAGCTACCAAACAAAGCTTTGTCTTGATCTATAGATCCATCTGCTTTATACTTTCTTTTAAGGATCCACTTGAATCCCAAAGGTTTGCAACCCGGTGGGAGATCAACTAACTCCCAAGTGTTATTTTGCATGATGGAATCTATTTCATTATTGATAGCTTCTTTTGAGAGAGGAGCTTCTGGACTAGACAAAGCTTCTTGAATAGTTCTAGGTTCATTTTCTAACATATAAGTTAGAAAATCAGGACCAGAAGACTAAGCTACTTTTGTCCTTTTACTGCATCTTGGTTCATCTTCATCATCACTTTGAGGTAACCTTGCAGTTTCATAAGTTCGTTTATTCAAACTTTCTTATTTCCTTTCTTTATTCGGAAAGATATTCTCGAAGAATACATCATTCCTTGATTTAATGATCATTCCTTATTTATATCGGAATAGTTGACTTGTGCACTAAAAAAGCGATATGCATTACTATTGTTAGCATATCCATTGAAAATGCAATTGATCGTCTTGGACCGATTCTAACTTATTTTGGCTTAGGTACTTCGACTTTAGCCAAACACCCTCATACTTTGAGGTATTTGTATGACGGTTTACGTCCTTTCCATAACTCATATGGAGTTTCGTTTTTACCTTTGTGTAGGATCTTATTAAGAATGTAGTTGTAGAAAGTATAGCTTCCCCCCACAAGTTTTGGGGTACGCTAGAGCTTATCAACATCACATTCATCATCCTCTTAAGAGTTTGATTTTTGCGTTCTGCTACACCATCTGATTGAGGTGAGTAGGGAGCTGTTGTTTGATGAATTATACCCACTTCTGAGCAGAATTCTTCAAACGGAGCAACATACTCTCCACTTCTATCACTTCGAATCATCTTAATTTTCAAATTAAGCTGATTTTCAACTTCATTCTTATACGTTTTAAAAGCTACTAAAGCTTCATCTTTGTTTTTGAAAAGATATACATAGCAATATACTGTGCAATTGTCAATAAGCGTTATAAAGTACTTTTTTCCACCTTGAGTTTGCACAAGTTTTAAATCACACACATTTGTATGAATTAACTCAAGTGGTTTTTGTAGGTCCCAAAGGGTGTGAGTGTAAGGTTTAGAAGGGGGGTTGAATAAACCTTACCAAATTTTCGATTTAGTCCTTTTTAAAATGTTCGAGTTAATACTTCACAACAGTCCTTAATGGACAGCTAAGTTAGTTAATCAAAGAGTTAGTCACTCAACGACTGACCGAGCCGTTGATAGAATAATTCAACTGTTTTGACTAAAGACTTAACTCGATTGTGATATGTTTTCATTGAAAGACATAACACCCTTGAATTTGGTTAAGTTTGTTTTAATATTTGGTTTTAGCACTTGGTTGATTATCAATGGGATAGCAAATTTATCGCCAGATATAAAAGTAATATGCAAAAATTAAAGTCTTGAAATGTAAATGACACAATAAGTTTTTATAGAGGTTCGAAGATGGGGTAATTCTTCTACTCCTCTCTTCTCCAACTCCCGGAGGAATCCACTAAGTATTGATCAATATACGAGTGGTTAATGATCCCGTATACAAGTCTTGATCACACAAATGACTTGATCCTTTGGGATCGAGGCCGAGATGCCTTGGTCACACAATCAAGCTTCTCGATTTACTCGGCTTCTTCACAGGGCAGATGCCTTGCTACGACAACCCACTTGCTCAAGCTTCTTGGATTTGATCACGAAGCCCTCCAAAAACTTGAGACTGGTTCGACCTTGAACCTTCCTACAATTCTCCGTGGAATGTAGACCCCTTGATTCTTCAAATGTTTCCTCTTCAACTGATAGAAGTTGTCTTTCCTTCACAGGTGAGTGTTGGATTGATTTCCTTTGTAATGTAGGCTTGAGGATTGAATTTGAATGACTTGAGAATATTTTTGGTTACAGTTCGAATTTTAGCTTGAATGTTCGTGGTTCAGGTAACCTTCTCTCAGAGTGATTCATCAGCCTTTTATAGTGATCTTTCAAAAATTTGCCCGTTGAAGAGATAGGCTTATTTTTAAAAGACACTTGTGATCGTTGGCTTGTTTTGTTTCAGTCCTTGGAATTGCCACTTCCTCGTATGAATGATTCTTCAGCTTTTTAGAGTTCTGACACAGGTGCAGTGCTTCCCATTGGTTTATTCCTTTTGCACGCTTCTGGGACTGAGCACTTCAAGAAAGGCAGTATGGAGGTATTACTTGTTTAAGTAATTCTCTTGTCTTCTATGCAACGGATCTCTTTTAGTTATCTCGACTTGACTGCATTTCCTTAACTTCCCCAGTTGACTTCGAGTCAGCTTCCAATCATTGGATGACTCTTCTGTCACTTCAACTAGAGACTTGGCTGTCTTGAGTTGTCTTGACTGATACTTCACTCAGATGTATCTCAGCTGCACCTTCAGTCGAGTTCCTATCTTCTCTTCTTTGCCACACTCAGCTGCCTTGCAGCGAAGTCTTCCTTCTAATCTCCAGTTGTCTTCTTGCATGTTCAGGCATAGCTGACTTGACTCAGCTCGGCCAGCCCTATCTATTACAATGCAATTTACAATAGAAAAATGGGGTGCCAACTCTCTATTCTAAGTTTTACATGGCATTCATCAAAATCTAAAAATTAATTTCCCAACAATTTTCCCATTTTTGATGATGCCAAAACTTAAAACATTCATACAATAAATAAACAGCAAAGATACGTACAGACAAATGTAGAATCATAGAATGTATGCTTAGAATCAATCTTTTATTGATCATAACATTCTTGTTCTTTACATAGCTGTTTACAAAGTGTATCAGAGCTTAAATAGAACTTAGAGTAACTATGTTGTTCTATATCTACACAAGTATAGAAATTGAACGATTTTATTCGATGTACAGAAGACTTACATAAAAATGTATTTACATAGTAAAATACATGAAGGGGTGGGCAACAACACTTTATCTCCTTCGCTGCCTCCTTCTTTCATCTTCTTTAGCTCTGTCATCTTCTGACCTTTTTCTCTTTTTCTCATCTTCAGCCGCCTTCTTTTTCTCATACGCCTTTCTGGCAGCTTCATCTCTTCTCTGTCTTTCTTGTCTTTCCTCCCATAGCTGAGTTTGTCTTTTATTTTCTTCCTCAATTCTCTTCACATACTCAACATTGTTCTTAGCCACTTGCAGGTTGGCCACTTCGTCAAATCCAGCCCAATAGATCCCTCCTTTCTTGCCTGGATCTATTTACTCAATGTTTTTGGGCAGAGATCTAGGTCTGAAACCTCTTCCTCCACCACTGCTTTTTCTTCGCCGCCTGGGCGTGTATTGCATCTTGGGGCCTTCTTTTTCCTAGCTAAGTGACTAGCAGCGAGTGACCAGCAGAGCGATCGCGCGAGTCTCGCCGCCTGTCGCCTTCTTCACATAGTTTGAGACCTTTTTCCCGATAAAATCTCGAGGCTTGAGCCATGGACATGTTTGCGAAGTAACCTTGGGATGCGGCGTCTTGAATTCATCAACGAGATCTTGGCTCGGTTCCCGACATCCGAAATGGTATAGGTGTCTCTGCCTCGTTGGAATGCCTCCATGTTGTTTCGAAATGTTCATAACTCGCATCCATCTTTCCTTCCACTTCCTTCATCCCCGCTTCAATCGTCTTTTCTTTTTCACCATGGGTATTGCGAGTGTTGGAGTGTCGAGTCACTAGAGTCCGTTGATGATATTAGCCGTGACAAGACCTTGTTGGGGGGTTTTAGCAATCATCAAGGTCACATCTTTCGAACCTTCCCCCTCAATAGATTTTCCTTTCTTCTCTCTTCTAACTTCCTCAGCTGTTTTTCCCTTTACAGATTCAGATCCCTTCAACGCTTTTAGGTATTCCTCTTCCCCCTTTTTGACATGATCAAAGGAGAGAGGAACCCCTGGAAACAAGCTAGCAATCATGAAGTCCAGACGGCTAATAGCTGAGTTATGCTTTGAGTCTGCTGTGGAGTATGCTGCATGGAATTCGGAGCGGGTGGCGTTGGATTTAGTTGTTACCAACTTCATCTCAGCCATGAGGAGGCTGAACTTTCGATCCATGTTCTCCTCTACGTGCATGAGCTCTTTCTTATTATATTCACGCAGCAGCTGTATCTCTGTGGTGTGAGATTCATGCATTCGTTTGATGTGCTCTTGCATTCTTGTCTTTGCATCAGCATTCTCAGCCCGCCAGACTAACAATTTGTTGAACAATGTCCTGAAATATCGAGCTTGTTCCACGCGCATTGTCTGCTGCTGTTGCCACCATTCCCGGATCCTGAGAATTATGCCTCGCAGATTAGCAGTAAGGTTTGCATCTCTGTTATCCACCTCAAGTCCAAAGGAGGCCTGGTGCCTCTCCATCTTTTCAATCTCTCGCAAATATGGCTTTGAAAACTTCCCGAACCTCACTTATTCTGTCTCACCAAGGCGGCAAAGCATCAAAGTCATAGTCTGCTGGAACAATGGTGTCTGTGGGAATAACAGGATCAAGTTTATGGAAGCGCTCTCGATCTCTAGCTGATTCTTCAGGGAGGTCAGGTACCTCCAGAGAGAAGGGAAATGATTGTACAAAAGGATCATCACGGGCAACTGGAATCTGCTCAATGACAACTTGTGCTCGTGAAGTCTCCGGTGGAGTCAATCCTGCTGCAGCTTGGGGAGCCTGCGCAGTTGACTCTGTTTCAGCTGTGGTTTGTTGTGAGGTTGACCCAGCTTGCTGAGCCTCAACTTTCTTAACAGCTTCTTCGGTCTCAGCTTTTTTTTCACATGAGTTGACTGGTCCTCGGCCATATCAGAAGCGTCATTGGACGATGATGAGATTTCCATAGGTGGCTCATCATCAAAGTTAAATGTTTGGCGAGTAGTCTTAAGGTCAGACTTGCTCGTGGTTGGAAGAACATCCTCGGCTGCGTCTTTTGGATCGGCAATAGGGGATGACTCAACTTTATCTTCACCTTCGGATCCCAGAAAGGTTACATCATGCTTATCCTGGGAATCGTGAAGAGCACTTATCTCCTTTTCAGATGGGTTGATGATAGCAGGAGGGATGTTATGTGCTTCAGTTTCTTTACCACGGGAAGTCTCAACCTCCCATTGGCCTTCATTACCTCCTGCAGCCTCAATCGCAATGAGGCCTGGGATGATCCCTTCGACGATGTCACTGTCTTGGGGTCTTCGAGTGCCATCCACCGGAGTCTCAACTCCATGGATTGCACTTTCATTGCCAGTGTTAACTCCCGGGCGATTCCTTATGGTGCCTCGACCGCATCGCAACGTCATTGGCTGCAGAGCGATTGCCACTTTAGTTGAGACAGTCTTAATCGCCTCGAGCCTCGTCAGTGACAACTTGTTGTGTATTCAGTTGTTGTTCCTTCTCCACTTCGCCTCCGAGATTCATTGTGGAGTCACCGCAGATCCTCCGACCTTGCTGCGGTGGAGGAGATTCCCCCTCGGTTGGCTCACCACCGAGTGACTTGAATGGGGTCACTCGTCTCCGACTCCCACTGTTCCCATTGAGTATTCAGTTGGGATAGGTGGTGAAACACCTTCATTAGGGGTTGGCTCGACCGGGGTCCCCACTATCCCGGTTTCATCGCCATTTCCTTAACACCTTCATCCGAATGAGTCAGGGAAGTGGTGGCGGCAAATAGTGGCAATATCTTTTCACCACTCCCATAGGATCAATCTCCAGTGTGAGTTGGAGGACTCCCCTAGTCCCTCCATCATCCTTCGCTCATGTAGGATTCTCGGATTCTTGCATTGCTTGCCGCAGTGCAACTCTTCCGTGGGCAACAAGAGGGGTCCGAATCATCTTCACTTTCGATAGGGGCGTCGAGGTGAGGATGTGTATGATCGGTGGTGCTAGTGAGAGGGCGATCTTTGGCCTTCTCACGTGATTCTCGCATCCTCACCGCTCTAGCCCGCTTCGTTTTCTTTTCCGAATTTGCAGATATTGATACAATTATCCTCGTCAAGGGCTTGCGACAAGATCAGTGCAACCTCAAGAAACCTAAAGAGTTCTTCTTCTTCAAAGAATGAACTCGGTCTTTCAAACTACACTGGATAGGCTCGGCTTCCATTTTCTCCACTCTCGCAGACGATTTTAGATGTCCGGATACAATGGAGAGTACATGATTATGTCGTCTTCATCATTCTCTTTGCCGCCCTCGTTTCCAAGGATTACGGGTAGCAGACGATTATTTATGACATCCTCGGTAGCCTCTGTTCATAAAAGGAGACACAACCTTGTCAATAGGTGATTCGGTTGTCTCGGCCATTCCTTGTTCTTCACTGCTCGTCTCTGTGGGTCTTGAGTTGCCTCTGGCGATCGGCCTCGGCAGACTTGGCCGTTTCATCAATAACTTCCGGAGATTCTACTTCTCCAAAGCCTCCTCGGGTATCTTTTCCACCGAGTGGCGACTCACTGTCTTCTCAAGCTCGAGAGCTTGAAATTCTTCTTCTTCTTTTTGTTTTCACCAGAGGGACATCCGGTTCCACTTCCCCTGGTTCGTCGAAGGTAAGTGCCTTCGCTTGTTTTTTAGAGGCAATCGCTTTCCTTGTTGTGGCGATCCTCTTCTTCTTCTTGATCACCGGAGAAGGGACTAACGGTTCTTTCTCCATCATGCGTCGCAGGGGGGGAGACACGGCCATGGGCGGGTGACTTCCTGTAGGGGCAGTGCAAATTTCTTTTTCTTTCTTTGCAGGGCGTCGGTCTTCTTAGCGGTGCCGGGAGCACCTTTCTTCTTTGGAGGAGAGGAGACAGATGTATCTTCAAGGTCACTCATTCCCCCTCACTCGTGACGCCCTCTTAGCGTAAGCTCTCTTCTCTTGCACCAAGAGGTTTGATCGAAACATCATCTTGTTTACATGGAACGCTCTTTCCATGTCGAAGAGGGACTCCTTTTACTTGATCATTCGCCAATCACCGGCCGTATCCCGGAACCTTCAAATGTACCATCCTCCTCAAGGATTTATTCCCAATATTCGCAAAGTCCGCCGTACACAAACTTCAAAGTTGATTCACCTTCTTTTCTTCAATGATCGCAACCATCACGAATTTGTGGACAATCGCTCAAAGCTTCAAATTTGATGTCTATCCATTTGGCAACGATATCCAACAATTTGTGGACAACTGGTCAAAGCTTCCAAATTTGATGTCTATGCATTTGGCAACGATATCCAACAATTTGTGGTAGTCCTCTTTCAGCAGCTTCTTATTAGCTGTATAGATCACCTTCGCAGCACAGTCGGACTTGGCTACTTCCTTCCATGCAATAGCCTGGTTAACATTCTTATTGCTTCCAAACTTGATTCAGCTGTGCTCTTTGCTAGCAGACAAGTGCTAGGTGTTGCAGTTGACCAATCTACCACATACATGTTCTTTTGTCTACATCCTTGCAACACTATTTCATTAGTTTCAGCATCCTTGATTTGGCATACACCCATATTGAATCCAACATTGTAGCCTTTGTCACAGAGTTGACTTATGCTTAGCAAGTTGAAATTGAGGCCTTCAACATATGCAACATCTGTAATTTCTAATCCATTTTTCTTGATAGATCCAATGCCTCTTATTTCTCCTAGAGCTTCATTTCCTCCAAATATGACTTTTGGACCTCTAACATCCTTGAATTTTGATAGATTTTTCTTATTTCTGTCATGTGTCCGGAATGCACCACTATCCATGTACCAGGTTCCTTGGCACTCACCGCTCCTTGAACCTCGCAATCAAGGAAATTAGGTTTTAGGTACCCATACTTGCCTGGTCCCGAGGGGTTAGTATTGTAAGATAATCCAACCAGCCTATAGCCAATTGATTTGACTCTAAGGGGTTGTCATCTATCAGTGCCATAATCATAATTAATTTTGGCAAATTGCTTGGGGGTTCTAGGTTCATACATCTGTCTCTTTTGTCTGCATGCCTTATGTGTTTTAGCAATTGCCTTCTTTGGGTAGTTGTGATATCTCTGAGTGTAGTGCCTAGGTGCATATGTGTGCTGATGAAAGCTCTTATGCCTTTGGAATGGTCTTTGCTGAGTTCTAGGCCTTTGCCACTTAGGCTTATATTTCATAGGTTTTTGCTGATAGTTCACATTATTCCAATCAGCTTGGCTTGGGTATTTTCTACCATTCCCATCATATGTGTTTCTTTTATAGAATTTCTGGGTCTTTTGGTAGCTCTGTTTCTTCTTTACAGAGTATCTCCCATTTGGAGTTTGCTGAGGAACTCGGCTGGATTTCTTCTCAGTTGTCCTCTCAGTATACTCAACTAGCTGTTTTCCTTTTCCTTTATAACCAAGGCCAGTTTGCTTGTGATTGTGCTTTGGAATAAATGTGTGTGCATCATTTGGAGTTTTGGATATTAGAGATACTACATTGCTTGAAGATCCCTTTTCCAAAATCACTTTTGGAACTTGACATAGCATAGAGGAATTAAACCCTAAGCCTGTCTTGTCTCCACATTCTCTTTGACTCATAATAAGATCATCCAATGATTTGGATGCCTTAGTGAATGAGGCTATCACATTTTTGAGGTCATTCTCCCTCTTTTCTATAGTAGTTATCTCTGCTATTAACTTAGCATTTTCAGCCTTTAGACTTTTATTCTCATCAGCTATTTGACTTAGAGTACTCAGCTCCTTAGTCAGCTGTGAGTTTTGGCTCTTGAGTAGTGTTTTCCTCATTTAGTAGTGTGTGTGAGGATTTAATATGTTCAAAATCTTTCATCATTTTGCCTAATGAATAATAAAGATCAGCGGGGGATGAAGTGTGTGTGTCACAATCACTATCACTAGTATCTGAGTGTGATGAGTTAGAGTGTACCTCATCTTCTTGGTCAGGTTGGTTTTGTTCTTTAGCCATTAGACAGATCAAGGCTTCTTCTTCAGAGTCACTTGAGTAGTCAGCTTCACTACTCTCCGAGTCTGCTTGTGTCTTTTGAATTGATCAGACGAGTCTCTGCAGCCAACATTGCCTTTCTCTTTTCCCCCGTCTTCTTTCCCAAGACTTTTCTTTCCTCTTCATTCCTGTATTTGTTGACTAGAGGATATGGGCATTCAATGGCATAGTGACCGGGTTGCTGCAGTTCCGGATAGATTTTCAACTTTTTTGATCGATTCTTTCCATCCTTGGATTGTCTCGCTCTTTGATATTCAATTTTTGATGCTCTGCTCTCTTGGGTGTTCTTTCTTCCCTTGACTTGGAGGAGCCGAGTGTCTTCCTGGAGGATTCACCTTTGCTTATTTTGTAATTCTTATTGAAGAACTTGTTAAACCTTTTACCCATCAGTGCAATTTCCTCTTGGTCAATGACTTTTTGACCTCACTCTCTTGCCATCCTTAAAAATTAGAGCAAATTGTTTTGGGCACACTGCTTTTCCTCTTGGTCTTTTTTCTTCTCAAAATTCGTAGGCTTTGAGATCCGAGAATAGCTCATGGTTGGATGTCTTCGATAGGTCCATTGAATGTCTCATGGCCATGACTTTCATATCCCACTCGGTTGGGAGACTTTTTTAGAATCTTCATACACAATTCCTTCATGTATATTCCTTTCCAAGTGCGCATTCATTGGTAATTTACGTGAACCGAGCATCCAATCGATCCAAGGTTTCTCCCGCAAGCATCTTAAAGTTTTCAAATTTTTGTACAACAACAAATAGTTTATTTTCTTTGATTTGCTCGAGCCTTCGCAAATCAAGGTTAGCTTATCCCAGATTTCTTTTGCCGTTTTGCATGATTTGACTTTGTTGAACATGGCTTTGTCCAAAGTTTTGTAAAGAATGTCCTTGGCCACATTGTCCAAGTTATATCTTTTCCTATCATCATTTGTCCATTCAGCTCTTGGTTTTTCAACCATCGCCGTGTCGGGAGCAAAGATCCTCTTCTCCTTCACCGCAGCAGCTCTTTCTTCTGCAGCCTAGTGTGTTCACTTTTAAGATTTATAGTGGCCCATCTTCTATCACTATCCACATCTCATCGTGTAATGCTGATAGATGAGCCTGCATATGAATTTTCCAATCATCAAATTCTTCAATTGTGAACATAGGGAAGCGTGTCAAATTTGCTTCCATGATAATAACTTCGCTGAATAAAAAAGTTTTGAAAGATTAAGTACTAAAACAAGCTTTGAAAAATTTGGAGATCTAGTTCAATAACCGGTCATGGGAAGGCTCAATGAACCAACCGCTCCGATACCACTTGTAGGTCCCAAGGGGTGTGTGAGTGTAAGGTTTAGAAGGGGGTTGAATAAACCTTACCAACTTTTCGATTTAGTCCTTTTTAAAATGTTCGAGTTAATACTTCACAAATGAGTCCTTGATGGACACTAAGTTAATTAATCAGAGTTAGTCACTCAACGACTGATCGAGTGTTGATAGAATAACTCACCTGCTTTGACTAAAGATTTAACTCGACCGTGATTTGTTTTCAGCGGAAGACTTACCACCCTTGAATTTGGTTAAGTTTGTTTTAATACTTGGTTTTAGCACGCATTGATTATCAATTGATGGCAAATTTATCAGCAAATATAAAAGTAATATGCGTAAATTAAAGTAATCTTGAAATGTAAATGACACAATAAGTTTTTATAGAGGTTCAAGATGGGATAATTCTTCTACTCCTCTCTTCTCCAACTCCCCGGAAGAATCCACTAAGTATTGATCAATATATTGAGTGGTAACGATCCGAGATACAAGTCTTGATCACACAACCGACTTGATCCTTTGGGACTCGATCCGAGATGCCTTGGTCACATAGGCGGCTTCTCGTGCGACTCGGCTTCTTTTACTGAGGCAAAATTTGCCTTGCTACTACAACCCACTTGCTCAAGCTTCTTGGATTTGATCACGAAGCCCTCCAAAAACTTGAGACCGGTTCGACCTTGAACCTTCGTACAATCCTCCTTGGAATGTAGACCCCTTGATTCTTCAAATGTTTCCTCTTCAACCGATAGAAGTTGTCTTTCCTTCACAAAATGAGTGTTGGATTGATTTCCTTCGTAATATAGGCTTGAGGATTGAATTTGAATAACTTGAGAATATTTTTGGTTACAGTTCGAATGTTAGCTTGAATGTTCGTGGTTCAGGTAACCTTCTCTCGAGTGATTCTCGGCCTTTTATAGTGATCTTTCAAAAATTTGCCCGGCAAGAGATAGGCTTATTTTTAAAAGACACTTGTGATTGTTGGCTTGTCTTGTTGCAGTCCTTGGAATTGCCACTTCCTCGTATGAATGATTCTTGACTTTTGAGTTCGACACAGTGCAAAGTGCTTTCCATTGGTTTATTCCTTTTGCACGCTTCGGGGATCGAGCACTTAAAGAAAGGCAAAAGATGGGAGGTATTACTTGTTTAAGTAATTCTCTTGACTTCACTCGTGCAACGGATCTCTTTCAGATTATCTCGACTTGACCGCATTTTCTTAACTTCCCAGTTGACTTCGAGTCACTTTCAATCATTGGATGACTCTTCCCGTCACTTCAACTAGAGACTTTGTTGTCTTGAGTTGTCTTGATCGATACTTCACTCACCGTATCTCACCGCACCTTCTTGATCAAGTTCCTATCTTCTTTCTTTGCCACACTCGGTACCTTGTAGCGAAGTCTTCCTTCTAATCTCCGGTTGTCTTCTTGCATGTTCGAGGCATAGGCGACTTGACTCACCGACCAAATTTATCTATTACAATGCAATTTACAACGAAAAAAATGGGGTGCCAACTTTATATTCTAAGTTTTACATGGCATTCATCAAAATCTAAAAATTAATTTCCCAACAGCTTTTGCACTTCTCATCACCGAATGAAACGGTGCTTTAGCCAATTTTGCTTCAACACAAATTTCACATTTGTCTTGTGAATCGGTTTTAAACGTAGGTATTAATTCCGATTCACTAACTCGTTTAATTGTGTTGAAATTTACGTGTCCTAATCTATCATGCCATAAATTATAACAATCCAACAAGTAAATAAAAGTAATATTTTTATTCTTCGCTTCTTGGCGGAAAAGACATTGCGAGACATTTTAAAGAGCCCTTTATCAAGGTAACCTTACACAAAAATGACCATTCTTGGTCATTACAAACTTGTCGGACTCAAACACTAGTCTAAACCCGGCCTTACTAAGAAAAGGACCGGAACCAAATTCTTGCGGATATCTAGGACATGCACATCCACAAACGTAAGCTCCTTTCCGGAAGTCATCTTGAGCACAACCTTGCCAAGCCCCACGATGTTGGAAGTCGAAGAGTTTCCCATGAAAAGCTTCCTTCCATTTATCGGAGTGTATGAGGAGAACATCTCCTTGTCGGCACAAATGTGACGAGTAACCCCTGTATCTGTCCACCACTCCCTTGGGCTATCCACCAAATTGGTTTCAAACACAATGGTGGTGAGATCGAGATCCGACATGTCTATTGGAACAAACTTGTCCTCTGACACATTGACTTGTTGGTTGCCATTTTGATTGCCCTTTTTCGGGTGTCGGCAATCTTTGTCCATGTGGTTCGGTTTGCCACAGTTGTAGAAATTTCCCTTGAATTTCTTGGCATTCCCCTTGTCTTTTCCGGAATGCATTCGTTTCTTGCTAGTGCTTGATTCAGCAAGATTGGCCTTGGCCCCCATTCCAGACTTACTAGACTTCACTTCGGATTTTGGGTTGTCTTCCTCAATCTGAAGTCGAACAATCAGATCATCAAGCCACATTTCTTTGCGCTTATGCTTGAGGTATTTCTTAAAATCCTTCCACAATGGCGGTAATTACTCGATTATCGCAGCCACTTGGAAAGACTCGTTCATAATCATACCTTCAGATACTATGTCATGAAGTATAATCTGAATTTCTTGGACTTGGCAGATACACCGTCTTGATGTCAACCATCTTGAAATCCAGAAATTTTTCGACAACAAATTTCTTTGTGTCGACATCTTCTTTTTTGTACTTTTTCTCCAAAGAGTCTCACAACTCTTTGAACGTTTTGAACGAACTGTAGACATTATAGAGGTGTCTTCCACCCTTTCAAAACATAGTTCCAACAGAGAAAATTGATGTTATGCCAAGCATCCACAAATGATTCTCCGTTGGTTGTCGATTCTTCATCGACAACGATAGGGGGATCCTCCTTCGAAAACGGGACAGACCCAACGTCGAGAGGTAAAAGAGCATCTTCTTACCAACGTTTGAAATCAACGCCGGTGAACTTCGTCGGTTTTCCCATGAGCAGGAGTAGCACCATCATAGTGAATGAAGAAGATGCCATCGCCTTGAAAATAAAAATGAATTTCATCTTGCGATTGTTGTTTTGTTGGTTTACTATTTAGAAGAAAATGGCAAGTGTTTAGAAAACTGGACATGTCTCCACAAGATGAAATCGCCCCGTATACGAAGTGCTTATGATTCTAGCGATCGTCCCTTAGATGCAACGACTTTCTTGTTTTGACTTAGCGATTTGCAAAAGTCGAAACTACAGCGAACTATATAGTGTATAAGGCTTTCAAACTTTTGAAGGGAATAATATCAATACGCTGATGTAAATGGATCGATTTTAGGCTTATAATCTCGTGTCCGTTTTCATCTGCAGGGGCTTTGTATTTATAGGCATCAAGGTGCCCGATGGAAATGATATATCTTTTGGTTCAACAAGACATGTCTATAGCCAAAAAATGTACCTGGTTGCTCGAACAGATGCATCAGTTCGAACGTGCGCGTCCGCACACACCTGCGCGCGCGTCTAATTATGCCTATTGTCTGCGCGGTGGTCTTGCACGCACGCGCACACTGGCTTTGCAGTGCGACTCTGCGCGCTTCTTCACTAGATGTATGCAAGACTCTCTAATCAAGTTGGAATTTTAATTAATTGAAAATAATTAATTAATTTTAAAGGGTTTTTAATAAATTTGGTCCAAAAAGTATAAGGGCCCGGAAGGTGAAGCCCAAGCCCACGACCCGGGCTGGGCCGGCGGGCGGGCGGCGGCGTGCATGTGTTTTGTACCAAACCCACAAGCATGTAGGTCCTCACCCCTTTAAAACCTTTGGTGCCCCAAGGGCCCAAACCCAATTGTCTCCAACTTGGGATTTATAAATTGAGCAAACTTTGGCTTTCTACGCTATGTGGGATGGAGCATTTCTCTTTCCCCACATTTTTCATTTTCCATACCATTTTCTAGTTTTAAGTGGCTAACTTCTAGCATTAATTTCTTATTCACCGGAATTGGTTTTGAGAAATTCCAAATGCCAATCTCATCTACTCACTTAGTAGAATTTTGACAAATAATTTAATTTCATTTTTCATTAATGGAAACCACTTAAATATTTAGTCAAAATCGGGTCAACACCCTATTTCTACACCAAATTCCAACAAGTCTAATGCTTGGAGTTGAAGGAAGTGATAAGATAGGTAATGAAGAAGAAGAGGGATACAGTTGGGTGGTGTTATTTTGGGAAGAAAACAATTCAGAATATAGGAACGTTTCTTCAATTAACTCAACTATGCTGGCTATATATAACTTTCGAGAAGAACTCAAGCACTTGTACACTTTGTGATCCAATCTATAGCCAATAACAAGCACTTGAAAGATCGAAATTGAAATTTGTTGTTGTTACAAGGCCTAAAAAACGGGTAACAGGTACTATAAAAAAAATCCGTGGAAAGAGTAATTAGAAGCAATTTTGAATAATGCTTGATAAGGTGAGATATTTTGTAGCACATCAGTAGCTAATCTATTAATGGTGTACACAACAACATTAAAAGCATCCCGCCAAAACTTAAGTGTCATATTTGCTTGAGCAAGCAATGGGAGCCCCATGTTATTAAGGATGCCTAATGTTGACGTGTGTTTTGGTCAACAAGCGAAATACATAAGAGATTAAACACGTGGAAATATAAATATGCATAATGCGCGTTTATCTGTGGCTGATTATGCCTTTTTTGCGTAATGCCGAGCCGGATTATTGGGATTGGTCTTTCTTACAACCACACGTTTACGTACTTTTTTCTATTTTTTCTTTCTTACAACCACACGCTTACGCACTTTTTTCTATTTTTTCTTTCTTACAACCACACGTTTACAGGTACTTTTTTCTATTTTTTCTTTCTTGTCTTTTTCCTTTTAAGTGAGGCTTTTTATACCCCTCTAATAAGTGGGTTTTCAATAGTCATCTTTGCACTAATTAGTAAAAGAATCTTAAAATGACACATGTCCCCTCCTAAGAGTGCATGTCAGCCAAGTTTTTGCCACTTGGCGACTCATATTGATCACACTCTGACACGTGGCGGCCTCTGGTGCTAATGGAACACTAAGTATGGGCAAATGGTTATTTTTCTAAATCTGTCGCGCATGTGTTTCCCGCCAAAATTTGGGCTCGGGGGTCGGGGCTCGGTAGTCGCGCTGTAGTTGGACTCGGTAATGGACGAGCCTAACTCATGACGTGTCGCCGGGCATCATTGCTGACGTCACCTGCGGGCCCCCACTCGGATGCGTGCTGGATGACCACGTGGAGTAATGTTTTTCCAGCTCGGCTCGGGTGTCATCAAAGGCCCCCAAGTTTAATTCTGAGATAAGAATGTCTAAAGTCGGAGTTAAACTTTAATGCTAATGACGGATATTTAATGGGGAAGAGGAATGTTCAAAAGTCATTTCATTCTTGACAACTGTCGTGTAGTGGTTAATGCCTGTTGTGGCGCATTAACTGTGATGTAATAATGGTGGACACGTGGCTTCTTATGGTTGGACCAATCTTGCGCAGGAATCGAAAAGGTGCGTCAGTCCTGTCAGCGGGCGTGGGGACGTGATGTTTCTGACATTTTTGACAGCTTTTGAGGTTGAAAAGGTGTGTCTTTTCGAGCGGGCGTTTCATTTCTCGAGGGAACTTCATCTATAAATACCCCCATTATCCACTTTCGCATCCATTACTCTTCGAGGTAAAATTGATTGTTGGGTCGGCTTTCAAAGTTCAGAGCCTTCGAAACTAGGTATTTTTCTTGAAGTATTCTCCCTTTTCCTATAAAATGTGTTCCTTCGAGGATAGTAGAAGTCGTAGTTACAGGATAGAGGTTGAAATTGAGGACCCCCCCTCTGAACCATCTGTTTCTTTTTCCCCAGCACAGCAAACTCCGCCTCACAGTCCGAGTGTTGTTCAAATCTCGTCTTCAAATCATTCCACTCCAGTTGAAACGCCGTTGGAGCAGACGCACACCATTTTTAACCCGGTCTGCGGTGGACTGCTTTCGAGAAGGTGTAGTATACCAACCCGGATTGGCGCAAGAGAATTCCAGCGAGGAATTCCCGAATACTAACCCTCGACACCATCAGCCGGAAGAAGAAAACATGAACCCATCAGAGCCAGAGCATGATAATGCGGAGAGGGTGGACGAACCCTCCGGAGATTCGAAGACCGAGAGGCCTCATGGGCCAATGGGCCATCGTGATGGTGATAGCAGGCGGGGAGGAGGCCCTCGTCTTCGTGTAGAGCCTCGGTGGACACCGTGCGATATAAACGACATCCCCAGCATGTTGATGGTCCCGGAGATGGGTACCAGATGGTACGGAGGTTCCCCAGCACCCACCAGAGGGGTGCGTGGCCATACATATTGCCAGCCTGTTGTATGGGCTGCGCTTTCCACTGCCGGTTTTCCTCAGTGGTGGTTTTGCAAATGGGGCATTCCCCTGACTCAAGTGCATCCTATCTCATGGGGTCGGATTATCGGCCTCTTGGTGATGTTTCACTTAGAGAATTATCCCCGCCCCATGTTCAAAGAGATGAACGAGCTCTTTGTCTGGCGAGCGACTCCTTCATCCCGGGGGCAGCCATCGGGATGGTATTATGAGCAGACCCGACTAGGGTACCCGTACGGTTTAGTTGAAGGCCTTCCTTCATCTCTAAAGGAGTGGAAGGACAAATGGCTCTGGGTAAGCGGCGAGTGGCAGGCTCGCGTGGAGGACGGAGCAAGGGAGGCTATCCTTTATCCTCCTTCGAATTTTGTTTTTGGTTACAGTAAGTCTATCCCTTCTCCTTTCTTTGTTTTTTGTTGTCGTTTTTTCTTTTTATGTGGCTAACCTTGCCTTTTTCATCATTTTCCCGTATTTTTATAGGAACCGAGCGTCCGAAGGGCATTGCTTGGCCGCCTTCATCCGCAGGTGGAGAATATCCAGAGGCGAGGCGCTATGGA
The DNA here is from genome assembly GCA_016081115.2 of Rehmannia glutinosa. Lineage (NCBI taxonomy): Eukaryota > Viridiplantae > Streptophyta > Magnoliopsida > Lamiales > Orobanchaceae > Rehmannia > Rehmannia glutinosa. The sequence goes on along the minus strand of JABTTQ020000607.1, from coordinate 29,588 downwards.
TAGGCGGATAGAGAGGCCGCCACCGAGGGTTAACTTGGCCGTGGCTGGCCTTAGGGCTTCTGCTGCCCGAGGTCGAGGGGGCGACTCGAGGTGAGGCGGCAGAGAGGGAAGAGGAGGCCAGGAGAGAGCCTCAACATAGCCCTCCGAGGGCTGAGGAAGTACGGCCAAACTTACCGAAAGAGCGGCCGGCGCAGACAGAGCGAGCTGGGCCGTCTCCCGCAGCGCCAATCCCAGAGCGGATCATCCGTGGCCTGACGACGACGACGCGACTCACATCGATGGCGGCCGCGGGCTGAGGTAAACATCATACTTCTTTGCATTTTCCTTTTCTTTCGAAATGTTATTCTTTTTGTTTTCACCTTTTGACGGTGGTCGTTTTTTGTAGGACGTGGCTTGGATTTACGCGCGCGCCTTCACAGCGTAAGGAACCCGGTCACACGTCGGACTCAGGTGGCTGCGGACTAGCCCGTGGATGCGGGGTGGCTCGGAGAGCCGATATCCGGGCGGGTAAACGCCCCGCCGATGGTGTGCCCGAAGCGGTAGCGCGCCCCCTTCAAAGGAGAAGAGGGGGAATTGTAATTGACGAGCCCGAGCGGACCGAAGGGCTGGTCAAACATCACCTGCCTCCCGGGCGGACTCTGGCAGAGAGCCCCACGAACCTTTTTCGTATGATCTTGGCCGAGAGGGTCATTTTATCCCTCCAAGCAATTTGAGGAACGAGACCGAGGGGATGGCGGGGGGCCCGTCCCCAATGGTTTGTGGAGTTCGTAAGCTCCACACCTACCGATGAACAGTGAGAAATTCACCGAGGCCGGGCGTGAGGCGAGGGATGTGGCCGCGAGGGCGTGGACCACCAGCATTGAGCGGTTCGCTCCGAGATCGACAGAGGGAGAAGGCCCAATATGTGATGGGGCACATGCAGGCGTATGACCGGGATCTTGTGGCATATGATTGGGGACATGGAAGAACCGGACAAACGCCACCATAATGCAAGAGGCTCATGCACTCTCGTCGGGTGCAAGAGTCTTTGAAGACTCGAGTAGAGGTAGCCGTGGCTCGGGCCAGCTTGGAGAAGGAGGCTGCTGAGAAGGCCGAGGCCCAGCGATTCTAGGCCTATCAGGCCGATGAGGTACTTTGGGCGAGGGTCGTCGAGCTGGAACGTGCAGCCGCTGCCCGTGCGGAAGAGATGGAAAGGCGGCTGGCCGACGTGCGCAGGGAGGCCGAGGAGGCTACCCGCAGGCAGGTTGAAGAGGCTCGAATAGAGGTCGTCGAGGCTTATAAGGACTCCGAGGAGTATGCATTCATGTTAACTTGCGGCCATGCGACCAGCCTCAAGGAAGTCCTCGAACTGCTTAAGGCCGGAAGGACTGTTGCTCAGCTTGAGGAGGACTTGGCCCTCTTGGAGGCTGATCTTGATATTCTCCGCCCAAATTTTGCCGAGGCCACCGGTGTTCGCGATTCACCTCCTTCGGATGTAGAAGAGGTTGCTTCCAGCGGTGTTGTTGAGATTCTGCCTAAGCTCAATCTTAGTGCTTTTTTATTTCTCTTTTCTTTTGTAGGCTTTCGTATGTATCTGTAAATAGGTTACTTGGCTTCGGGCCTTGGAATGTAATGGGCTCCGGCCCCCCTTTGCAAATATTTTTGATGTGAAAATGAACTTTTCTTTTTGTCACTTGTGTATGCACTTTAAGCTTTTTGTATCTGCTTGGCTTTTTTTCCTCTTACAATATTGTTGCTTGTCCACTTCTTCTTTTTTATTTTCCCAAGTATGGGGCTCGGTTCCCAGTGTTCCTGAGTAAGGGACTTTACCTGCTTTAATTGACTCTTGTGCTCGGTGCATAGACCGAGTCTTTATTATGTGCTTGGTGCGTAAACCAAGTCTTTGCTTTGTGCTCGATGTGTACATCGAGCGTTGGCTTCATGCTCGGTGTATAAACCGAGTCTTTGTTTTGTGCTTTGTGCGTGGACCAAGTCTTTGTTTTATGCTCGGTGCGTGACCAAGTCTTTGCTTTATGCTTGGTGCGTGACCAAGTCTTTACTTTATGCTTGGTGGGTGACCAAGTCTTTGCTTTATGCTTGGTGCGTGACCAAGTCTTTGCTTTATGCTTAATACGTGACCAAGTCTTTGTTTTTGGGGTAGGTCCGCCTTGTGAGCGAGTCCCCCTTTGTTAGAGTGCAAGAAACGTACCCGAGACGACTTGTCAGTGCTCAGATTCTTTAGATGAGGCGTTTTTTGCTGTGCTCGGCACGTAGCCGAGGAGAATTTTTGCGACGTTCGGGACGCAGCCGAGGTGGGTAAAAATTTCCTCCCCCTTATGAGAGCTCACAGGATATCAGATGAAAGGATAATTCTCCAGAACCTTATCTGGATCGTAAACCGAGATCTTTATTGATAGTACCTTTCCAAGTATGCTACATTCCATGGGTGTGTAAATTTTTCTCCACTCAAATATTCTAGTTCATATGCCACACCAGATAAGACGTTGTTGACCCAAAATGGGCCTTCCCAGGTCGGCTTTAATGGGCTGGGCTCGGCACTCAATACTCTTTTCAAAAAAAGATCACAAGGCACGGAATCTCCTTTCCTTTACTTTCGAATTGTAGTACCTCTCACTTCTTTGTTTATACATGGCATTTTTCATCTCGGCACTACGTCTTTTTTCTTCGAGCAAATCCAGCTCGGCTCGGAGCACGGCTCCATTGCCGTCTTCAGAAAAATTTGCAATCCTGAAGGTAGGGGCTCCAATTTCAACAGGAATGACCGCCTCAGTTCCATAAGCTAAAGAGAAAGGTGTCTCTCCTGTGGCCGCTCGATGTGTCGTTCTATATGACCACAATACACCGGGCAGCTCCTCAGGCCAATTACCCTGAGATTCCTCCAATCTCGCCTTCAATGTATACTTGAGTATTTTATTAATTGCCTTGACTTGTCCATTTGAATGAGGATGGTATGGTGTCGAGAAATGGTTTTTGATGTGGAAACCTTCACAAAATTTCAAAACCTCCGGTTATCGAATTGTTTTCCATTATCCGTAACGATCGAATGCGGTATCCCAAATCTGCGAGATAATGGACTTCCATACGAAACTAAGGATATTTTCTTCGTCTATCATTGCGGAGGCTCGCCCGCCCATTTTGTGAAATAATCCACCGCCACGATGGCATACTTTACGCCCCTTTGCGGTGAGGGTGGTCCAATAAGGTCCATTCCCCACTTGGCAAACGGCCGTGGACTAAATATGGAGGTAAGATGCTCGGGATGGTACGACCTGTGGTGCAAACCTTTGGCACCTTTCGCATCTCTTGACAAGGTCGGTTCCGTCCTTTTTTAGGGATGGCCAAGAGTACCCTTGCCGTATTAATTTGTAAGCTAGTGTCGGCCCCGGCGTGGTTTCCATATATCCTCTCATGAACCTCCCGGAGTGTGTAGTCCCGCATGCTTTCGGATAGGCACCGCAGAGCGGGACGGAATACCTCGTTTGTACAGACACCGTCTACTAGCGTGAACCGAGCGCCTGGGTTCATAATGTTCGCCTCGACTTTATTTTCAGGCTGAATTCCTTTTTCCAAGTACTGAATGATCGGAGTCATCCAGGTCTGCTCGGTGGCTTCAGTAACATGTATCTTCTTTGCGCTAAGTGATGGGGCAGACAATTGAGTGAGTGATCACATCGATAAGATCTGCCTGGCTAGAACCGAGCCGAGCCAAAGCATCTGCTTGCATGTTCTCGGTCCGGGGTACATGTAAGACTTTCGCCTTGAAATGCAACAATTTCCTCTTGACCAAATCCATATATTGTGCGATTTGCTGCTCTTTCGCTTCGTACTTGCCATTGATTTGATGAACGACCAGCTGAGAATCACTGTGCACCAGCAGTCGTTTTAGGCCCATGGAAGCCGCCATGTCTAAACCCGCCAGAAGTGCTTCGTATTTGGCTTGTTAAATGCGGGAACTGAAATCGCACGGCCGAGCAAGTAGCATTTTTGACTTGGATCGATTATTACGATCCCGCCCCCTGCTCGGCCTGCGATGGAGGAGCCGTCGACAAACAACTTCCACTCTTGGTCTTCCATAACTTCTAATGGTATGAAAGGTGTGAATTGGCCACAAAGTCGGCTAAAGCCCGCCCCTTATTCTTGTGCGTGGCTCATATAGAATGTCAAACCGGCCGAGCTCAACGGCCCACTTTATCATCCGACCCCGCAGGTGTCGGTCGGTGTAACACTTGCTTCAGGGGGTAACTAGTCAAGACTATAATCTTGTGCTCCGAGAAAATATGGACGGAGTTTCCGTCTTTGCAATGATCAAACGAATAAGCTAACTTTTCCATTGGTGGATAGGCGAGCTCGGCGTCATGTAGTGCTTGACCGGTATAATAGATCGGATATTGGATAGAATCATCTAGCCTTTGATTAACACCGAATCGACGGCGTATTCGGATATCGCCGATATAAATACAAATTCTCCCCAAAGGGTGGGTTTTTGTAGTATAGGAATTGAGGAGAGGTGTTGTTTGAGGGTTTCAAAGGCGGCTGTGCACACTCGGTCCACTCAAAGTTTTTGTTCTTTCTTATGATCTCAAAGAAAGGTTTACACTTGTCTGTGGATCGTGAGACAAATAGGTTAAGGGCGGCCAATCGTCGTCTGTTAGGCTTTGTACCCTTTTAACGAAATTTGGGGTTCAAAATCAATGATGGCTTTTATTTTGTCCTCTGTTAGCTTCAATCCCCTTTGGCTGACCATATACCCCAAGAATTTACCCGAGCCGACCCCAAAAGTACATTTTCTCAAGTTTAACATCATCTTGTACTCTCTTAAAACAAAGAAACATTTTATTAAGATCATCGAGATGATCGGATATATACAATGATTTCACCAACATGTCATCTACATATACTTCCATAGTATGACCTATCATTTCTTCAAACATTTTATTTACTAACCTCGGTAGGTCGCACCGGCTTTTTCAACCCAAAGGGCATCATCTTATAGCAAATAAATTCCACGGCGAAAAAGAACGACGTGTTTTCTTCATTGTCCTGATGCATTCGTATTTGGTTGTAACCCGAAAGTGCGCATCCATGAAGCTCATTAGTTCGTGCCTGCCGTGGCGTCTACCATGTAATCAATGTTCGGCAATGGATAAATCGCCCTTGGGGCATACCTTATTTAGGTCGGTGAAATCCACGCATAGCGCCATTGGCCATTGCTTTTCTTCACTAGAACAAGATTGGCCACCCATCGAGGATAGAGGGCTTCCCGATAAATTGATTATCTAGCAATTTATTAACTTCGCCTCGAGTGCAACTTGCTGTCGGGGCCGAGTTTGCGCCTTTTTGATAATCGGACGGAATGTAAGATCGATATTGAGGCGGTGGCATGCATGTTTGGGGTTGATCCACGGCATGTCGGATGAGTCCACGCAAAGATGTCAAGATTATTTCCCAAAAACTCAATCGATTCCTGGCTTCAAATGGCTCGGGAGGTCATGGCCAATAAGCAATTGGCGCCCCTCGCTCGCTTTCCCGACGCCGACCGTGTCGACCGCTCCCCGGTTCCGCCCGTTTCCTTTTCTTGCTCGCCCCTCCTTTTTCGTAGGGCAATTCATCTTCGGTGGTGACTCGTCCTTTTTCTTGCTCGCTCTACCTTCCTCCCTTGGTCCTCCACCATTGGTTCCTTCCCGTGTCGCCGACCGGATTATCCTCCCGATCAACCCTTGCCTCCCCGCTCGGCTCCTTTTCCATCCGGGGTCACCTTGTTTGTCCTACTAGTTTCTCCCCGTTCCATCATATTGATCTCCACCTTTCGGAGTTTGAGAGAGCATTCCCGTGACTCCTCTCGATTCCCTTTATGTATGGCTTCGCCGCCGTCGGTGTTAGGAATTTCACGCAAAAAAATGATAAATTGAAACAACCGCTTTTATATGATAAAGCAACGGCCTTCCAATAATGGCATTGTACTGAAAGTCGGCGTTGATTATTTTAAATATTGTGATAACGGTCCGCTTATGTGACCCTTCCCCCATTTGGATGGGTAGGTCAACTTCCCCGAGCGGGATTAATCTTCCTCCTCCAAACCCCAAAATGATATCGTTACATGGACGAATATAGCTATCGTCCACGTTCAATCTTCAAAAAGCTCGGACATAGATAACCGATGAGTAACTCCCAGAGTCGATCAAAATTCTATCGACTGGGATACCCAAAATTGGTGCGGTAATGACCAGGGGGTCGGAATGAGGGTGGACCACCTGGTCAGCATCCACGTCCGAGAACACAAAACGGCCTGTAGGTTGGCCTTCCTTAATTTCCACCACCCGGACTTGTCTTTTGGCATGGGCGGCCTGTCTAACATCAGCCTTTCTCTTCCTGTTGGAGCGGCTATCTTCAGTTGTGTTAGTGTTGATTCGATTCACGCTTGACATCATGAGAATCTCCCTACCCTGATTCTCAGCCGGTAGTAGTGGTAGGAGAGCTGGATTCGTCATTCGCTCCGGGTTGACACCTGGGGCCAGTGCCGGCGGAGGCGGTAGTTCATGGACGTATCTTTTGAGACCGCCTTGCCGGACAATACGTATAATCTCTCTGATGAGATCTCGGCACTCATCAGTATCATGGCCTATCGATTTATGATAGGCACAGTATTGGCGTGCATCTAACTTGGTCGGCTCAATTTTCAAAGGCCGAGCCGGAGGCAGCAAATTCAGACCCTGTACTTCATTCCATATGGTCGATGGAGTATGGGTCAAGGTACTCCTCAGCGCGGCAACTTAATGGTCTGAATCCCGACCCCGGCCCGATTGCTGATTCCTTCCGTCCGTCCTTTTTCGTGCCCCCTGGCCGGTGCTTGGGATGGTGACTTGCCATGGCTTCTTCCGCGCAAATATGGCGTTCCGCGTGCATCAGTAATTCTTGGTACGAGGTCGCCCCCGATTCATGGATGGAATAGTTAAACCAAGTCTCGGGGGCAAGGCCAGCCATGGCTGCAATTAGAATGGTGTCATCCGACACCGGTTCCATCTCTCGAACTTGCTTATTGAACCGAGCGATATAGCTTTTTAGGGGCTCGTCCTTCCCTTGTTTGATATTCACAAGGGAGTCCTTTTGTGCGGCTCGAACCTTGGAAGTCAGGAAATGTGTCGTAAAGGCGGAGGCCATATCCCCCCATGCCCGAATGGACCCCTGTGGCAGGGTCCTGAACCAGCGGTGGGCTCGGTCGCCCAACGTCAATGGAAAAGCCCTGCAGAGGATGGCATCACTAGGGCTGTACAGTTCCATCCACGCTAAGTACTTGTGGACGTGAGTGGTCGGGTCGGTCTCCCCATTGTATAGACCGACCTGGGGGATTTTCAACTTTGGTGGTAGCGGGGTCGCCAGGATACCAGGGGCAAACGGCGACATCACAGCAGGTTGGTTCATTGCTTGGGGAGGCCTCCGAGATTGTTCGCCTTCGGGGCCGCCCTCCAATTCATTCAGACGGCGACGCATTTATGAATCTCTATATCCTGTTTTTTGCCATTTGGTTGTTAGGGTGTTGCTCTTGATCAAACGAGCATTTCTCGATTGTTGACTCATTTTGTCTATTATGAAAAGGATAAGCGTTGAACTTTACCTGGTTTTCTCTTAACTTGTTTTAGCCTGGAATTTGGACTGGACCAATATGGGCCCTCCTTCTAGCGCCAATTTGTTGACGTGTGTTGGGAAATCATTTTGTAGATTTTGATGAATGCCATGTAAAACTTAGAACAGGAAGTTGGCACCCCATTTTTGGTTGTAAACTGCATTGCAATAGATAGGGCTGGTCAAGCTGAGTTAAGTCAGCTATGCCTAAACATGCAAGAAGACAACTGGAGACTAGAAGGAAGACTCATTTGCAAGACACCAGTATGGCAAAGAAGAGAAGATGGGAACTCGATCAAGGTGCGGTGAGAGGGTGAGTAAAGTATCATCATGTCAACTCAAGACAGCCAAGTCCCAAGATCGAAATGACAGAGGAGTCATCAAATGAATGAAAGCTGACTCGAAGTCACCTGGGAATGTGAAGAAAATGCAGTCAAGTCAAGACAACTGAAAGAGATCCGTTGCACAGAAATCAAGAGAATTACTTAAACAAGTAATACCTCCATCGCCTTTATTGAGTGCTCGGTTCGAGAAGCGTGCAAAAGGAATAAACCAATGGGAAGCACTGCACCATGTCAGAACTCTAAAAAGCTGAAGAATCATTCATACGAGAAAATGGAATTTCCAAGGACTGCAACAAGACAAGCCAACGACCACAAGTGACTTTCAAAAATAAGCCTATCTCTTCAACGGGCAGATTTTTGAAAGATCACTATAAAAGGCTGAGGAATAACTCTGAGAGAAGGTTACCTGAACCACGAACATTCAAGCAAACATTTGAATCAGAACCTAAAATATTCTCAAATCATTCGAGATCAATCCTCAAACCTACATTACGAAGAAAATCAATCCAACACTCACCGTGAAGGAAAGATAACTTCAATCATTGAAGAGGAATTTTTTGAAGAATCAAGGGTCTACATTCCACGAGAGGATTGTAGGAAGGTTCAAGGTCGAACCGGTCTCAAGTTTTGGAGGGCTTCGTGATCAAATCCAAGAAGCTTGAGCAAGTGGGCTGTAGTAGCAAGGCATTGCCCTGTGAAGATCTTGAGTCGTCACGAGAAGCCACCAATGCGTGACCAAGGCATCTCCGCATCGAGTCCCAAAGGATCAAGTTAGTGTGTGATCAAGACTTGTATTTGGTGTTACCACTCGTATATTGATCAATACTTAGTGGATTCCTCCGGGAGTTGGAGAAAAGAGGAGTAGAAGAATTACCCCATGTTCGAACCTCTATAAAAACTTATCGTGTCATTTACATTTCAAGACTTTAATTCCTGCATCTTATTTATTTAACTCTGCTGATAAATTTGCCATCCAAATGATAACCAAATGCGTGCTAAAACCAAGTATTAAAACAAACTTAACCAAATTCAAGGGTGGTAAGTCTTCCAATAAAACAAATCACAATCGAGTTAAGTCTTTAGTCAAAAAATTGAGTTATTTTATCAACGGCTCAGTCAGTCGTTGAGTGACTAACTCTGTTGATTAACTAACTTAGTCCCCATCAAGGACATAGTACCGAAGTATTAACTCAAATACTTAAAAGGACTAATTTGAAAAGTTGGTAAGGTTTATTCAACCCCCTTCTAAACCTTACACTCACACCCTTTGGGACCTACAAGTGGTATCAGAGCGGTTGGTTCATTGAGCATTCCGCACTGGTTACTGAACTAGATCTCCAATTTTTTTTAAAAAAAATTATGTTTTAGTACTTGATCTTTCAAAACTCTTTTACCAAAAAAAAGTTATTATCATGGAAGCAAATTTGACACGCATCCCCATGTTCACAATTGAAGAATTTGATGATTGGAAAATCCGTATGCGGCTCATCTATCGGCATTACATGATGAGATGTGGATAGTAATATAGGATTGGCCATTGCAAATCTTGAAGGTGAACACAATCAGCTAAGGAGAGCCGCTGAAAGGTGAAGAGGATCTTTGCTCCCAGGACGAATATGGTTGAAAAACCAAGAGCCGAATGGACAAATAATGACAAAAAAGATATAACCTGGACAATGTGGCCAAGGACATTCTTTACAAAACCTTGGACAAAGCCATGTTCAATAAAGTCAAATCATGCAAAACGGCTAAAGAAATGCAGGACAAAGTGACATTGATTTGTGCGGGCTCGGAAACAAATCAAGGAAAATAAATTATCGGTTGCTATACGTAAATTTGAGAATTTCAAAATGATCGCACGAGAGACCTTGGATCAACCGGATGCTCGGTTCACGAAATTACCAACGAGCTATCGCGCACTTGGAAAAGAATATACACGAGAAGAAATGTGTATAAAGATTCTAAAAAGTCTCCCAAACAATGGGAATTGAAGGTCATGGCACTAAGACATTCCAAGGACCTATCCAAGACATCCAACCATAAGCTATTCTCGGATCTCAAAGCCTACAATTTGAGTGAGAAGAAAATACCAGGAAGAGACAATGTACCCAAAACAGTTTGCTCTAATTGTTAAGGATGGCAAGAGAGGCGACGTCAAAGAAGTCATTGACACGGAGAAATAGCCCTAGCCACGATGGTTAAAAGGTTTAACAAGTTCTTCAATAAGAACTACAAGAGAGGCAAGGGCGAATCCTCCGAAGACACTCACTCCTCCAAGTCAAGGGAAGATAGGCCAACCAAGAGAACATAGCATCAAAAGCTGAATATCAAAGGGCTCTCAATCCAAGAATGGAAAGAGTGATCAAAAGGTTGAATATCTATCTTTGAACTGCAGGCAACCAGGTCACTATGCCATTGATTGCCGATATCATGTAGTCAACAAATACGGGAATGAAGAAGAAAGAAAGGTCTTGAGAGAAAGAAGACAAGAAAAGAAAAAGGCAATGTTGGTTGCGAGAGATGCTGAGACAAAGTTAAGAGACACAAATGATTGAGAGAGTAGTGAAGGCGACTACTCAAGTGACTCAAGAAGAAGCCTTGATCTATTTGATGGCCAAGGAACAAGACCAACCTGACCAAGAAGATGAGGTACACTCGACTCATCACACTCGTTCTAGTGATAGTGATCGTGACACACACACTTCATCACCCACTGATCTTTATGATTCATTAGGCAAAATGATGAAAGATTTTGAACACATTAAATCCTCACACACACTACTAAATGAGGAAAACAACCTACTCAAGAGTCAAAACTCACAAATGACTAAGGAGCCGAGTACTCTAAGTCAAATAGGCGATGAGAATGAAAGTCTAAAGACTGAAATGCTAAGCTAATAGCGAGATAGTGCTATAGAAAAGAGGGAAAATGACCTCAAAAATGTGATTGCCTCATTCACTAAGGCATCTAAATCATTGGATGATCTTATTATGAGTCAAAGTGATTTTGGAAAAAGGATCTTCAAGCAATGAAGTATCTCAAAAATCCAAAACTCCAAATGGTTCACAAACATTGATTTCAAAGCACAATCACAAGCAAATCGGCCTTTGGTTATAAAGGAAAAGGAAAACACTAGTTGAGTGTCTTTGAGAGGACAACAGAAGAAATCCGGTAGGAGTTCCTCAAAAACTCCAAACAGAAATACTCGTAAAGAAGAAACAGAGCTACCAAAAACCCCAGAAGTTCTATAACAGAAATACATATGAAGGGAATGGTAGAACGCACCCAAGCCAAGCTGATTGGAATAATGTGAACTATCAGCAAAGACCTATGGAATATAAGCCCAAATGGCAAAGGCCTAGAACTCAGCAAAGGCCATTCCAAAGGTATAAGAGCTTTCATCAGCACACATATGCACCTAGGCACTACACTCAGAGACATCACAACTACCTAAAGAAGGTAATTGCTAAAACACATACACAGGCATACAGACAAAAGAGACAGCTGTATGAACTTAGAACTCCCAAGCAATTTACCAAAATTAAATATGATTATGGCATTGATAGATGGAAACCTCTTAGAGTCAAATCAATTGGCTATAGGCTGGTTGGATCATCTTACAATACTAACCCCTCAGGACCCAGACAAGTATGGGTACCTAAAATTTTATTTCCTTGATTGCAGGTTCAAGGAACAGCTGAGTGCCAAGGAACCTGGTACATGGATAGTGGTTGTTCCAGACACATGATAGGAAACAAGAAAAATCTGTCAAAATTCAAGGAAGTCAGAGGTGTAAAAGTCATATTTGGAGGAAATGAAGCTCCATGAGAAATAAGAGTCATTGGATCCATCAAGAAAAATGGATTAGAAATCACAGATGTTGCATATGTTGAAGGACTCAACTTCAACTTGCTAAGCATCGACCAACTCGTGACATGGGTTATAATGTTGGATTTAACATGGGTATATGCCAAATCAAGGATCTTGAATCAAATGAAGTTGTCTTTGCAAGGATGCGATAAAAGAACATATATGTCGTGGATTGGTCAATCTGCAACACCAAGCACCTGTCTATTAGCAAAGAGCACAAACAGTCAAGTTGGTTGTGGCACAAGAAGTCGAGTCACCTGAATTTCAAAATGATTAACAAGCTTGCTGAAGCAATCTTGTGGAAGGACTTCCGACTCAAAGGTATACAAAAATGAGAGTATATGTGACGCATGCGAAGGGAAAACAAATCAAATCATCATTCAAAGAAAAGACATGTCCATCTTCAACAAGAATATTGCATCCGCTACATATGGATCTATTTGGTCCATTGAACCAAACTAGCATAAGTGGAAAGAAATACACCTTGGTGGTAGTAGATGACTACTCAAGATATACATGGACAATATTCATGTGTAAGAAGAAAGAAACTCTACAGAAACTACCACAGCTGATGAAGAGGAACTGAGTTTGTCAATGGTATAATAACTCAGTATTGTATAGAAAATGGTATTGGTCATGAATTATCTGCAGCAAGGACTCCACAGCAGAATGGAGTTGCCAAAAAAAGGAATAGAACTCTCAAAGAAGCAGCAAGGACCATGTTAGCTGAAGCAGGGCTACCTAAAAGATTTTGGGCTGAAGTAATAAACACAGCATGCTACACTCAAAATAGATGCATGATAAACAGACAGCTGAGAAAGACTCCTTATGAGATTTAGACAGGGAGAAAGCCAAATGTTGCATATTTTAAAATAGTTGGATGCAAATGCTTCATCCATAACAATGGAATAGATAATTTAAAGGCTTTTGATGCTAAAGCTGATGAAGGTATCTTCTTGGGATACTCAGCTGAAAGCAAAGCCTACAGAGTACTCAACAAGAGGACTATGGTTATAGAGGAATCCATTCATGTGGTGTTTGATGAGCCAAATGTAAATGGAGAAAACATTGAAGAATCGGTGATAAGCTAAATCAATCAACCATGCGAAAGAGTCCGATCTTTGAGCCAAGCCGGAATTATAAACCCGGATGAAGATGAGATAGTTGAGTCTCAAAAATAGCTGGAAAATCTGCGGCTAAGTGTGACGAGAGAGCTGATCAAAGCAACACAACTGCAAGACGACTGAATCCAGCTAACTTACTCCAACCTGATGTAAGATGGCTGAGAGACCATCCACCAGAACTAATCATTGGAGATGTAAGAGAAGGTGTGAAAACTAGATCCAGAACTCAACAAGAAACAATGTTTACTTGCTTCATCTCACAAATAGTGCCAAAGGATGTGTCACAAGCATTGGATGACACACATTGGATTCAAGCCATGCAAGAAGAGCTAAATCAGTTTGAGAGGAATAAAGTGTGGGAATTGGTTCAAAGACCTACCCATCAAAATGTTATTGGCACTAAATGGGTGTTCAGAAACAAGATGAATGAGGAAGATTCTGTGGTGAGGAACAAAGCAAGATTGGTAGCCAAAGGGTTTTGCCAAGAAGAAGGAATAGATTTTGATGAAACTTTTGCTCCTGTGGCAAGATTGGAAACAATAAGAATGTTTCTTCCCTATGCAGCTCACAAGGTATACAAACTCAAGAAAGCTCTATATGGATTGAAACAGGCACCCAGATCATGGTATGACACATTATCATAATTCCTGACTGAGAATGGATTCACAAAAGGAAAAGTGGATAGAACACTCTTCAGAATTCAAGACAGGAAGAGCATACTGCTTGTTCAAATATATGTGGATGACATCATTTTTGGATCCACAAACAAAGAGCTGTGTGATAAATTTTCAAACCTCATGCAAAGCAAATTCGAAATGAGCATGATGGGAGAGCTGACATTCTTCCTTGGACTCCAAGTGAAACAGCTGAAGGATGGAACCTTCATAAGTCAAACAAAATACACCAGAGATTTAATGAAGAAATTTGGTATGGAAGAGAAGTCTTCAATAAAAATACCAATGAATACATCAGTCAAAATGGACATGGATGCAGATGGCAAGCCTGTAGATCAAACAAGATACAGAGCACTCATTGGATCATTGCTCTATCTTACAGCAAGCAGGCCAGACATCGCCTTTGCCGTAGGTGTATGTGCAAGATTTCAATCTGCTCCAAAGGAAAGCCATATGACTGCAGCCAAGAGGATCTTGAGATATTTGAAAGGAAGCCAAGAAGTTGGCTTATGGTATCCAAAGTAATATGGATTCAAGCTAATTGGCTATTCGGACTCGACTATCTTTGGATGTAGAGTTGACAGAAGAGCACCTCGAGGCACATGTCAAATGCTTGAAATAGGCTAATTTCCTGGTTTAGCAAAAAGCAAAATTCAATAGCCACCTCTACAGCTGAAGCAGAATACATAGGCTGCATGGCAGCTTTGTTGCCGCCCTATGGATGAGACAAAGAATGAGAGACTATGAAGTTGAAGAAAAGGAAATTCCAATCATGTGTGATAACAAAAGTGCAATTGCAATCACTCAAAATCCTATGTTGCACTCAAGAACAAAACATATTGATGTCAGATATCACTTCATAAGAGATCATGTTGAAAAGAAGGACATCATCTTGGAATATATTTCAACTGACAAGCAGTTGGCTGACATATTCAAAAAACCATTATGTGAGTCAAGATTTGAAGAACTCAAGCATGAGTTAGGATTAATTGAGTGAGTGACACTCGAAAAAACTCAAAGAAAAGAAATAAAGTACGAAGAGAGGAAAAAGAGCTGAACTCTTAAATCAGCTGAGTAAATCAGCCGTATCGGAAAGACAGCTGTACCGAGTTAGCTGACAGCTGAGTATTTACATATGAGAAGAAAAGAGTTAAAAACAACTAAGGGACAAGCTAAGTCATTTATGAGCAAAGTGACAAAAACGCAGTCGTTTTCACTAAGCGGGAATGTTTTTAAGAATGACGTCAGCATAATTATGATGTGTACAGGCAAAAGCTGCACACCAAGCTTATGATTGGATATAAATGCTGCCGCATTAAATACGAGACATTAAATGCTAATCGGCGTGCAAAATCTAAGCCGTTGATCTCGATCACATTTCAAAAACCACCCGCACGTCCTTTCATGAACCATACTTAAACTCTTTCGTCCGTTTCTCTCACACATTACCAAAAACTGTTCATTTCTCTCTCTCAAAAGCAAAGGCAAAAACTCTCTCTTAAAACCCTATCAATCTTCAAATCACCTTCTAAGTTTCGTTCGGTGAAATACTGAAAAGTGGCATCTACTCATGATTTTGTCAAGCTAGGAAAGCAAATCCACACCGGGTCTACTGTGGAGTTCGAGGGTATGGTCAAACAGGGGTCCGATGACGCCCTCGTAAAGAAGATCGCTGAAAAACTAGAAACGTCTGGGCTAAAACCATTTCTGACGATGGAGTTTCCGATGACCTATGTGGAAGAGGTTGCACAGTTCTACGTGAACGCTAAGATTCACGATGAGGGGATCAAATCCTCTGTTCACGGGAAGGAGTTCATCATTACTACCAAGGATTTGGCGTAGAACACCGCCGTTACCGGGAAGGAGCACCGAGAAATCAATGAAGCTGATGTTGACTTGGTCTGCCGCTTGGAAGGAAGTAGCCAAGACCAACCGGCTCTGAAAAGATAGTCTACACACACTAACAAGAGGTCAGCTTTGAAGGAGGACTACCACAAATTGTTGGACATCATTGCCAAATGCATAGACATCAAATTTGGCGGCTTTGACCAACCGTCCAAAGCAAAGTTGATCGTAATGGCTGCGATCATTGAAGAAACGAGAAAAGTGAACTGATGAGTTTGTCTACTGCCAGACTACGCCGAGCGTTGGGAACAAATCCTTCAAGGAGGATGGAACGTTTGGAGGTTCCCAGGATACTGACACAGTGATTGGCCGGTGATGGAGGCAAAAGGAGTCCCTCTTCGACATGGAAAGGCGTTCCATGTAAACAAGAGG
This sequence comes from Rehmannia glutinosa, assembly GCA_016081115.2. NCBI lineage: Eukaryota > Viridiplantae > Streptophyta > Magnoliopsida > Lamiales > Orobanchaceae > Rehmannia > Rehmannia glutinosa. The sequence goes on along the minus strand of JABTTQ020000607.1, from coordinate 13,678 downwards.
ATGTTCGATCAAACCTCTCAGCGCACGAAGAGAGCCTACGCCAAGAGAGGCGTCACGAGTGAGGGGAATCAAGCGACCCCGGAGATACAACTATCTCCTCTCCACCAAAGAAGAAGCGCCCTGCACTGCTAAGAGAACTCTGTTGCCCCTGCGGCAAAGAAAGAAAAACAAATCTGCTCCTGCCCTGCCGGAGTCACCCGCCCGCAGCCGTGTCTCTCTGCCCCTGCGCCTTGCAGAGAAGGAATCCCAAATACCTTCTCCTATTCGTCAAGAAGAGGAGAACTGATAAGCCAAGACGGCCAGCTCCTCGGAAGAAGACGACAACACCAGCCCCGCCACCCAAGACTCGGAAGAAACCTTGTCGAACCGAAATCCCTCTGGTTCAAACAAGAAGAAGAAGACTTTTCAAGCGTTCCGAGCTTGAGAAACCTTGAGTCGACCACTCACCGGAGAAGATACCGAGGCTCGGAGAATTGGAGTCTCGAGTGATTGATGAAATTGCCAAGTCTGCCGAGGCCGATCGTGAGAGCAACTCGATGACCAGTTGTAGACAAAACAAATGAGAACAAGGCACAACGAGACAACCAAATCACTGTTAACGAGGTTGTCTCTCCACCTATAACAGAGGCCGATGAAGGTGTCGGCGGCGATGTCCGCTACCCTTAATTCCCGAAACGAGGGCCAACAAGAGAATGATGAAGACGATGTAATCATGCACTCTCCATTGTATCCGGACATCCAAAATTGTATGCGAGATTGGAGAAAATGGAAGGCTGAGCCTATCCAGTGCGGTTTGAAAATCCGAGTTCATTCTTGAGGAAGAAGAACTCTTGATTTCTTGAGGTGGACACAAAGTCTTTGCAAGCCCTTGATGAGGATAATTGCATCAATATACTCGGAGATTCGAAAAGAAAATGAACGGGCTAAAGCAAAGAGGACGCAGAGGCACATAAGAAGGCCAACATCCGCCCTCTCACCGGCACCACGAACATATACATCCTTACCTTAACGCCCTATCGAGAAAAGTGATGAGGATCGGACCCTCTTGCTGCCCGAAGAGTTGCCAATGCAAAGCAAGCAATGGAAGAATCCGAATCCTTCATGAGCAAAGAATGATGGAGGGACCGGGAGAGTCCTCCAAAACACAAATGGAGATGGACCCAATGGGAGTGGTGCAACATATTGCCATTGTTGTTCTTTGCCACCACTTCCCGACTCACTCGAAAGAAGGAATTAAGGGAACTAGCGATGAAACCGGGATAGTGGGGACCCCGGTCGAGCCAACCCCTAATAAAGGTGTCTTACCACCGCCCCAACTGTGAATACTCGGTGGAAATAGTGGGAGTCTAGAGACGAGTGACCCCATTCCAAGTCACTCACCGGTGTGCCGGTGAGGGGAAACTCCCTCCACCGCGGCAAGGTCGGAGGATCTGCGGTGACTCCACAATGAATCTAGGAGGCGAAGTGGAGAAGGAACAAACACAAAGTACACAAAGAAAGTTGTCAACAACGAGGATCGAGGCAGTTGAGACTGCTCTCTGGTGAGGTGCCAAGCGCTTTGAATGCTATTGACGCCCAGCTCGATGCGATCGAGGCACGAGGAAGGAACAACCCTAAGACAGTGACACTCGAAAGGGATGTCCAAGGCCTCGCTGATTGAGACTGTAGGAGGTAATGAAGGCCAACGGGAGGTTGAGACTTCCCGGGGTAAAGAAGTCAAGTACGAAACATCCCTCCTGCTATTATTGATCCATCGAAAAGGAGATAAGTGCGCTTCACGATTCCCGGATAATCTGATGTAACCTTTCTGGGATCGGAAGGACACGATGAAGGCGAGTCATCCCCTGTGATCGATCCAAAAGATTCAAATTGAGGATGTGCCAACCGCGAGTAAGTCGACCTCAAGACTACTTGTCAAACTTTCAACTTTGATGATGAGCCACCCATGGAAATCTCATCATCATCCGATGACGCTCGATAAGGTCGAGGACCATCAACTAATTTGGATAAATCACCGAGACCAATGAAGTCATTAAAGGCAAATGAGGCTCGGCAAGTCGGTCGACTTCACAATGACCACGAGCTAAATCGAATCCACCGCTCGGGCTCCCCAAGCCGGCAGGATTGACTTCACGAGAGGACTTCATGAGCACCACTCATCATTGAACAAATCCCAGTTGCCCGTGATGATCCCTTTGTAGAATCATTTCCCTTCTCTCTGGAGGTACCCGACCTCCCTGAAGAATCAGAAAGAGATCTCGAGCGCTTCCACAAACCAGATCCTGTCATTCCATCAGACACCATCGTTCCATTTGACTATGATTTTGACGTTGTTTGGCCGTCAGCTGAAACAGAGGTAACAACTGAAGTTCAAGAGGTGTTCAAAGCATTATTTGCTGAAATTGAACGGATAGAGAGGCACCAGGCCTCGATGGACATGAGACTGGATAACAGGGATGCCAACCTCACTGCTGACTTGAGAGGCATAATAGTCAGAATCCGGGAGTGGTGGCAACAGCAGCAAACAATGCGTGTGGAACAAGCTAGATATTTCAGAACATTGTTCAACAAGTTGTTGGTCCAAGGCTGAGAATGCGATGCAAAGACAAAATTGAAAGAACACATTGAGCAAATGCATGAATCTCACACTTTCTTTGAGATAAAGGCTGCTGCGTGAGCAAAATAAGAATGAGCTCCTGCGTATGGAAGAAAACATGGATCGAAAATTCAGCCTTCTCATGGCTGAGATGAAGTTGATTAAAGTCAATCAACGCTACTCGCTCCGAGTTTCGCGCAAAGATACTCAAAGCGAACTCTGCTATCAATGAGATTTCGACTTCCCCGCTTGCTAGTTTGTTTCGGGGTTCTCTCTCCTTTGATGATGCCAAAAGGGGAAAGAGGAATACCTAAAAGCGAAAGGGATCCGAAGTTGAGAAGGAGGAGCAACTATGAAGTCAAAGACAAAATGAGGAAGTACTAAAAGAAAAGAAAGGGAAGTCTCTTGAGGGGGAAGGATCTAAAGATGTGACCTTGATGATTGCTAAAACCCCCAACAAAGTCTTGTCACAAATGATATTATCAAAGAAACTCCAAGTGACTCTGCCACTCCAACACTCTGTTGTACCAATGGTGAAAAGAGAAAGACATTGAAGTAGGGATGGAGGAAAAGGAAGGAAGGATGAATGCCCGAGTTATGGATATTCTCGAAACAACATGGAGGCATTCCGAGAAGAGACACTTATGCCATCTCGAATCTTTGGAACTGAGCGAAGATCGGTTGATGAATTTAAAACGCCGCATCCAAGGATACTTCGCAAACATGTCCATGGCTCAAGCACGGACTTATCTTGGGAAAAAGGTCTCACACTATGTGAAGAAGCGGTGCAGCGGTGTGAGACTCACTACGCGGTCACTCTGTTGGTCACTCCGCTAGTCACTCGGCTAGGAAAAAGAACACCCCAAGATAATACACGCCCGAGGTAGAGGAAGAAGTAATGGTGGAGGAAGAGGTTTCGGACCTGAGATCTCGCCCAAAAACATTGAGTACATAGATCCAAGCAAGAAATGAGGGATCTCTTTTGGCTGGTTTTTGACGAAGTAGCCAATCTGCAAGTGGCTAAGAACAATCTTTGAGTATGTGAAAAGAATTGAAGAAAAAAATAAAAGACAACTCAATTTGTGGGAGGAGAGACAAGAGAGACCTTAAGAGATGAAGGCTGCCGGAAGGCGTAAAAAAGAAGAAAGCGGTGAAGATGAGAAAAAGAGACGAAGATCGAAGATGACAGAGTCAAGAATATGAGAGAAGGAGGCGTGAAGGAGATGAAGTGTTGTTGTCCACCCTTCATGTATTTTACTATGTAAATACATTTTATGTAAGTCTTTTGTACACTATATAAAATCAACAAACTGTTAGTCCAAGTGGCTACAATAATCTAGAGGTGGGGGTGAATAGATTATCCCGTTTTTTCAGATTTTGCCCTCTTTTTCGAAAAACTCAAGCAGAGATGAAATGCTAAATGCGGAAAGTAAATAGCACACTTTGATTTATAGTAGTTCAACCCACCTAGGGCCTAATCTACTACCACCCCAGTATATCCGGGATGGATTTCAAAAAGAAAAAAAAAATTTATTAATTTACCAAAAATTAATACAACACCTTAAGGATTACCACAACCCTCTTTCACCACCTTGAAGATTACCACAACCCTCTTACAACACCTTTCAAGATTACCACAACCTTCAAACACCTATCACCTAGATCACCCAAGTGTATTCTTACCACAAGAATACTCACAAGGATGTCTTGTGTTGAATGATGACCAAAATCAAGATTACAATGATTGAAACAATATGAGTACAAGTGTAATCAAGAATTGAAAGCCTAGACCTCAAATTTGTGCAAGTGAAAGTGTTTAGGCTAATACAATAAGATATATGAAAGTGTTTGCTTTGTTTGATCTTTGCTTGTGTAGAGTGTTGTATCTTGTTGCTTGAGTGAAGCCTCTATTTATAGGAGAGGACTTGGCTTTCATTTCCAGACATTGGCTCCTCCTTGGGGAGTGATTTGCTGCAAAAGAAACCATTTAAAATGATCAATATAGCTGTTGAAATCAATCCCACAAAATAGGAAAAAGTTGTCCAAAAACGCAACGGATAGTTTGCTGATAAACATAGGGTTCGACCGGTCACGCAGAGATAAGATTGAAATTGAATTCTGCGAATTTTTACATAGGGGACCGGTCGGAGGGGGTGCGACAGTCGCCGCCTTAGTCATGACCGGTTGGACTGAAGAAATTCAAACAGAGAAGTCCTGGAACAAAAAACTAACTCCCAGTGCACTGTCGCCTGGGGTTGACCACCAGTCGACCGTCGCCGCCCCTTTTTTCTTACGCCTCATTTTCTTTTCTCCTCAACTCAGTGCGGGTTGCCCTATGGGCGACCGGTCGAGCTGAAACAAATGTGTTGTCCAATTTTTATCGAAAATAAACTCCAAAAATACTCCGAAAAATAGTAAAAACATTTTAAGTCGATCGGAAGTATTTAGACAACATTTAGGAAATTGTTTTGGTTTAAAACTCATTTGAACAAAATCGAACATAATCATCAAAATCATGATAAAAACATTTTTCTAACAAACTCCCCCTTTTTGATGATTACAAACCAAAACAATTTTCTCGAGGACGACTTTGAAAACAAATCAGTTTTCCGATTTTACGATTGAACTATCCGTTAAAAACATTCCATACAAAGCTCCCCCTATCTATGAGCATATAAACAAAAGATTTTTCATAAGCTAAAAGTACAAGCTATAACTAGCTTATATAAGATGCCTATAAACATCATAGGCAAAGAAGCTCCCCCTGTCACAATACTTATAATCAATTTCATTTGAGTTCAAAATTCAAGCCATGGACTAGGTATTCTTGGCTTTAAGAAGCCATAGCTTTTTATTGCGAGCTTTTATTAACTTTTCTTGAGCTAACGAGCCAATTTCCTGTTTCTCCCCCTTTGGAATCATCAAAAAGAATGTTAGAATGGTAAAAACACCATACAATAATATCAAAGTGCGCCAAAGGGACGGTTTATCAACCGTTGAGCAATTAAAGCGTAAAAATCCAAGGAAAATGGGAGAAATGTATCATGAAGAGTTCATACGCTTGTTTTATTAGGCAAAAGATGATCTCAATAGATGTTGGAGACTTTTGGAAGCAAGAGAATCATGTAAAAGTTGAAATTTTCATTGCGACATTTCATCGAACACCTTGTGTGCGTGAAAAATAAAAGAGGTTGTATATAACCCTTGTAAATGTTTCAAGCCAAAAATTTTATCACCAATTCACCTCAATCATTATACAATACAACATAATAGATAAGCTAATCAAAATCAATTGCAAAAAAATATCAAGAAATATACCATAAGGCCATAAACTCAAGGTTCAACCCAATTGAGCAAAAGAAGAAAATTCTTACCATTTGAACGGAAAAGATCAGCCATAATGATGATGATCATGATATATAATGTCCATGTTGTGAAAAAGATGCATAAAAACCATTTTTGAATGAAATATGTGAAAAATTGGCAAAGGGGACGAAAAATGGCCAAAATATGTTAAAGTTGCGAATCTTTGAAGACAGAACCATTTTAATCCAAGAAATGGCTTAGGGTGACGGGTCGAGGTTGAGGGGCGACGGTCGACGTTGAGGGCGACCGGTTGCCCTCAACCCTTTTCACCCACTATCTGTCGGTTTTTCCAAAATCCGAATTTTCAACCAAAAATCCGATTTTTCGCCCTAAGTTTTAAAAACGTGCAAAATGCAAACGTAAGCCTCATTCAATATGCATTATGCCTAACCGAGCTCGTATCGATGCAAAAGTCTCGGAAGATAGCGGTTTTGTAAAAATATCCGCTAATTGATCTTGAGATGGTACAAAAGATATCTCCATTTTTCGTTTTGAAACACAATCCCTTAGAAAATGATGTCGAATCTCAATATGTTTGGTACGATTATGATGAACCGGGTTTTGAGCAATATTAATAGCGGATATATTATCACAAAAGATAGGTACGTTTTCAAAAGAGCATTTGTAATCCGCTAAGGTTTGTTTCATCCAAAGAAGTTGAGTACAACAAAAAGCGGCGGAAATATATTCGGCTTCGGCCGTTGAAAGAGAAACACAGTTTTGCTTCTTTGAAAACCAAGAAACTAGGCAATCGCCTAAAAATTGACATGATCCGAAAGTACTTTTCCGATCATCAATATTTCCCGCATAGTCCGAATCACTATAACCTTTAAGAGAAAAATTTTCATTCTTTGGATAAAATAAGCCATATTGAATACTGCCTTTCAAATATCGAAAAATCCTTTTAACGGCACTCATATGAGATTCTTTGGGATTGCTTTGAAAACGAGCGCATAGGCATACGACATGAAGAATGTCCGGTCTACTAGCGGTTAAATAAAGTAAACTACCAATCATACCTCAATACTTTGATTCATCCACGGACTTGCCTTTCTCATCTTTGTCCATTTTGACATTTGTTGCCATGGGAGTAGAGACGGTTCTTCCTTCTTCAATGCCGAACTTTTTCAAAAGTTCTTTTGTATACTTAGATTGTGAAATGTAAATACCTTTTTGACATTGCTTAATTTGGAGTCCAAGAAAGAAGTTGAGCTCCCTATCATGCTCATTTCAAATTCCCCTTGCATCAACTTAGAGAATTTCTTTCACAAAGAATCATTGGTAGCACCAAAGATAATATCATCAACATAAATTTGCACAAGTAAACAATCTTGCCCTTTTTCAAAAACAAAGAGAGTTGTATCAACTTTACCTCTTATAAAACCATTTTGTAAAAAGAAAAGAACTAAGTCTATCATACCATGCACGGTGCTTGTTTTAATCCATACAAGGCCTTTTTAAGTTTATAAACATCATTAGGCCTAGAAAAATTTTCAAATCCGGAGGTTGTTTTACATAGACTTATTCTTGAATAATACCATTTAAGAAAGCGGATTTAACATCCATTTGGTAAAGTTTGAAGCTCCGATGCAACCCGATTGTCTCCTTGATGTCTCCTCCAAGAGTTGACTCTTGTTTTGTGTTGTAGATCCCAAAAATGCCAGAATGTCCTTGTGTGCGCCCCAAAAGCCTTTTTATACCTCCCATCATGTTTAGGGCTTAATCTTTGCAGACATGGGATTCAGTATGCAGACGCACGGGTGGTGCGCCCACACACGGTTACCGTGCGCCACCCCGTTGAATACCCCAACTCTCGTAGGGCGCACGGGTGGTGCGTTGGAGCACGGCCTACCCGTGCGCCACTCCAATGAAATAATCGACTCTCTGTAGGGCACACGGGTGGTGCGCCCATGCATGGACAACCCGTGCGCCATCTGCAGCTCAATAATCCTTATACGGGGTGCACGGGTGGTGTCTTGAGGCACGCCAACACGTGTGCCCCCTGTCTTTCCGTGAACGCTCAACTTTCGCTCTTTTAGGCTTCACTTTTCGTATATCCACTCAATTCTCCGTGTTTCCACATTGCTTTCCTCATATTCTTATTCAAGTAGCTTCAAATATCATGAAATTCCTACAAAATAAGCAAAGTGTAATATCTTTTCCACAAGGAGTGAATATGTAACGTTTAACGCGAGTATATGCATGTTTACTTATCATTATAGCTCGAAATACGCCAAAACACATGCAAAATTCACGCTTATCAAAATCCCCAAACTTAAACTGTTGACCTTCCCGATCAACAATATTTAGAACACGATAAAGCATAACAGGAGATAAAGATAACAAATAAGACACCGAGAATCTACAAGAAAATCCAAATTGTTCGTCATGAATGCCGAGTACAACTCAATCAAGCCTCAAATATCTAATCAAAGAATACATCTCAAATAAAACAAAGTGAAATGCTCAATCCAACTCTCAAAGTTAAGTGTATACTCTCATCTCACGAGGTTATAGGACGTGTTTACGCTCAAATCAATTCGATGTCGCAAAATTACCATAGGCTTGCAATTTATCTCATATCTCCGCCACGAGTGTATGCAATTTGTGAATCATAAAGGACTTTCTCATTTGGTTGTAATGAAGGCTCTTTGGTTTAGTTAGGAAATTTTTGGATAAAGTGACTCAAACTCGAGTGTATAGACCGATGAGCATATCAATCATTTTCATTACAATCCCATATGCTACTCCAATCATCCCTCATTTTTATCAACTTCATCTATCTCCATTTCCTTCTTTTCTTTTTTGAGAATCACCTCCATTCACAATCCTTCGCCCCAAGTTTATCAACTTTTCAATCTTTTTTTTTTTTTTTTTCATTTGTGCATTTTCAACATCTTTCCTTCCTCTTTTTATTCCATTTAACCAAGTATGCCCAATTATCCTATTTTTCAATTCCCACCCATTCAACCTCGTTCATTCCCCTTTTACTCAACGTTATACATTCGAGTTTAAGGTGATGGAAATCTGATAAGATCAAGGGTTAAATTTTGTGGTTATCAAAGAAATAGGCTATAGGCTCAACTTGGCTAACTAGGAGTTTTCACATTTTTAGTTAGGCAAAAGGCATGAAAAGCTAGCAAAGATGGTCTTTAATCACATTCACAATTCACATACACATGTGGCCTTGACAGAGATACCCAAGCAAGTTCTAGAATTTTAATCAACATGAATGATACACTCAAATTACAACAAGATCGCACAAGATATAAGCGGTAAAGGCTCAAAGCTCACGAGGCTTGTCAAAATGTAATTCAAAGCATCACACCAAGTTTTCATATCAACATGCTCAAAGTTATCTATTCAAGGCTCAATCAATCCATAAACAAAGATCTAATCCCAACAATATGAATTTTCAATCAACACACAAACAACAAGTTGCACCATGCTCGGTCAACACACTCTCTAACCACTACTAAAGCAATAGACGTCTAAAGCTATAAACGTGCTCTAATGTAAATGCAACCTAGAATGCTCTAATGCATCTATATGAAAACAAAAAGAATGCATGAAAATGTTTTTTTTTTTTTAATGTATCCACACTTTTCATGTATCAAAATGCTATCTCTCCCCCAAACTTGAATGAAATTATAGTGTCTAAGGGGAAAAATAGAATTTCAATAACAAAAAGTGGGGATATACCTGAATCATTCTGCGGCGGTGGAAAGTGGCCTTGAGAAATATGCCACATTTGTAGTTGTTGGAGCACTTGCCACGTCTCCTCGGGCGCCGCTCAGTTGCTCGTGAACGCGAGAAAATCGGCTTTATGTTGCCTCAAATCCTCTCCTTGCCGCCTCAACTCTTCTTCTTGCCGCCTCAAGTTCTCCCCAAACGCATAACATGCCTTGAAAATCGGTGTCGCACTGGGGTCCTCCACTGTGAGAAGGACCGGGACGATCCCCACTTTGAGAATGTCGGGGGTAATCGCCTCCGTGTGAGGACTCGGGTATATCATACCCAATTTGGGGGTGATGAGGTTCCATCCCATGTCTCGGCCATGAAACGCATCCTCCTCCGCCACCATATCCTCCTCATCCAAGAAACCTTCGACTCTGCGACACTTTTTGCCTCTATAGCCTCTGTAATTCGGTTGTGTGCGTCGGAGTTCATGAGAAGTTGGTGGTGTCCGTCAATGTCTCGACCATGGTGTATGGCGGTTAGGCAACGAAAATGAAGCACCTTTCTTTTGTAGAAGCACCAATCTGTTGTCTTCATTCGCTGTGAACTTCATATGGTGCAACGATGCCAAATTTACCGAGTGCTTTGCCGGGATAGGCTCAAGCCTCGAAATCAACATTGAAATGCCGGGCAATAGGGGTAATGAGGCCCCTATAGAAATCGCCTCTTCCCGCCTTCCTAACTGTTCGATTTGTTCGGCGGAATGACAGCGGTGTTGTAGGGGGTGTTTGTAACCATACACCAAAAGAGATAAAGTTCTTAGTCATCATACCTCCAATGTTTTCTCGGGCAAACACGGAGGATACGATCCGCCGCGTTGAATATACCGGAAAACTGGATTCCGGATCCATGAGGCTTTGGCGGTCCGCGCGGCATACAACATCGGCCCCGTTTGTGGTGTTTCCACAAGCATTCTACGAGAAGTCGTATTGATCATAATGAGGCATTGGGCGGGTATGAGCGTTTGTTGGGACTCGAAAATGGTGTTCAATTGGGTCATAGACAGTTGTCTACGGGCATTCCCCAACTGAAACTTTATCATATATGGTTCAAAGGTCCCGCCTTGTTTGAGTACTTCCACAGTACTCAAGAACTCTAATGTATACTTTTTAAATGTCGGCCACTTTCGGCTAATGAAGTTCGTCCATCCTACCTTGGCGAAAAGACGCCACACGTCCTCATGTATCCCCAAAGTTTGGGTACAATCCTCGTTGGCGTAGCGAGATGGAGCTATTTGGCGACCGATCAAGCGATTCCATCGCTCAAGATCATCGGCATTTGTCAAGTTTACCCCATATGCCTCTGGACTGTTTTGGTCGATTTCCGGCGGTGCCACTTCACGTTGTGCCGTCCCGCGTGCACGTCTCCTTCCACCCTGGGGGTTTCTTCTCTCGGCCATGAAGAGTTTATACCTGAAATACATTTCATTAGCATCCCAATATCATCAATGGCAACACAAAATAGGGGATTAAAGCTAACATATTGGGTGATGCAAATTCATTTGCCCATGTTACTTTTGATCGATCAACTACTCCAAGCAAACAAAAATTATGGCCATTCTAGACAAGTATTAGCTTAAACAATCATTGGCCATGCCCTACTCACCAACAATTCATCCTAAATCTCCTCAATTACACAAGCCCACAAGGTGTTTGATAATTTGCCTCAAAGAATAATTCACATAATTCATAGCAAAAATATCAAAATAAACACCTACCATGCTCCTAATACATAATTGACAACGAATTGACAAAGAGAAACGGTGTTCTTACCGAATTCTCTAAATTAAACTCAAAGTGGAAGGTTTGAACCCTAGGTGCTTGTGCTCACAATTCTTCAAGTAAATTTGAATTCAACGTAAAGTGAAGTTGAATTGTGATGGGGGGGATTAAAAGGACGAATTTAAGTAAAATTTGCAAGAAATTTTGAAGGCAATGAAGTTTGGGGGTAGTGGGCGCGCGATTTGTGGGATTTTTGAAGAAGAAAAGGTTTAAAACCGTCATTTTAAGCCTCTTCTGCACGGGGGCGCACGGGTGGTGCGTCGAAGCACGGTTACCCGTGCGCCACCCCGCAAATTCCTCTACTCTGCAGGGTGCACGGGTGGGAGTGCCAACGCACGGGATACCCGTCTTTTGTCTAACAATTTAGGTAATTTTTTTCTTTTGTAAAAACACACAAAATGCAACAAAAACACACAAATCACACTCATTAATAAAAACACACATATCAAAGCACTCAAATCACACAAATTTTGAAACTAAACACACACAAAAATGGAATTCACCACGAAAAACCGTTGGGTTGCCTCCCAACAAGCGCTATATTTAACGTCTTTAGCTTGACGCCTTTTAATTCCGATTATGATCTTTGCGAAATGAGGCTTGTCACCTCATCGTGCGATTTTCATGCCAATCCCGCTCACTTGGATTTACACCTCCCTTGATCATTACAAAAGGAGGTTTTTCATGTTTGTCAACTATCCATGTGTTCTCGTCTTCATCGTGTGAATGGTACGCGTGCACGCTCTTGGTTCAACTTCGGATTTTTGTGCCTTTCCTTCTTCTTCATTGATAATCCTGAATATTATCTTTAGAATGCACACAATTATTCAAGCTATTAGCTTGAGTACGAGAATTAGCAACTGTTGTTATTTTACAACCATTAAACTCATCATGTCTTTTCACATTCCGAAAAATGGAAAATGAAATACGCTCATCATCAACTTGTAATGTAAGCTCCCTTTCTTTACATCTATTAGTGCTTCGGTTGCCAAAAATGGACGCCAAGTATAAGAGGGTGTCACAATCCTCATTCACATCAGACTAGAAAATCCACGGGAATATGAATTTATCGACTTTTATGAGCACATCTTCTAGTATCCCGTTGGATGTCACGAGTGATCTATCCGCACAGTTGTAGGGTGACAATGGATGGTCTCACTTCTACGAGTCCAAGCTTTCTCGAGAACGGACAGGCATCAAATTGATACTAGATCCTAGATCACAAAGTACATTGTCTAAGGAAATATCGCCTATTGTACAAGGAATAGTAAAACTCCCCGGATCTTTCGGCTTTTGCGGTATTTTCCTTTGTATGAGTGCGCTACATTCTTCCGTCAGTTGACAATCCCATTCTCTCGCCCATTTGTTCTTGTTGGACATCGCTTCCCTAAAAACTTTGCATAATTTGGCATATGTTTCATTGTTACGCAAAAGGAACATTAATGTGCAATTTTTAAACATGCCCACAAATTTAGCAAATTGATTATTGATTAGTCTTGTGAAACAATCGGGAAAGGGAAGAGGAATATTATATTTCGACAAATTAGAGTTAGGATACTTCACATTTCTTAGCTCTTTTTGTTTATCTAATTGTTGCTCTCGCCCTCCTTTAACTTTTATATTGCCTTGAGCCGTCGTTTCATCATTTTCCGAATTTGGATGGTAGGCTCGGCAACACACGATTTGGTCGCGTTTGGTCGCATTGATACCTAGACGTGCGTGATTCTCGACATCACACCAATATCGGATTTTCGGACTCTTCATTCTCTTTTCCACCCCACACATGGATAGCATTGCAATGTTCCCTCGGGTTGACCTCCGTGTTGCTTGAAATTGACCCTTTTGATGTTGACTCCCCACAATTGCGGCCCGATTGACCCATTTGAGTTTCAGTTCTTTATTGAGCTTGTCACTTGTTGTTCTAACTTATCCATCCTATGTTCAGCTTATCGAGGCGGCTCGCCGTGTCATTCATGAAAGCATTAGATTGATTTATGAAAGAGGTGAGTACATCTTCCAACGACGATTTGCCTCCTCCATTACCGCTCCACTTGAAGCATTGAATCGGTGGAGGTTGTAACACATTCTTTGTATTTGCATAGGAAAAATTTTCATGATTTCTCAACCTGGATGGTAGTGCGTTTTTGAATTATTCCGGAATTGCTGAAATTCCGATTATTCACATAATTTACCTCTT
>JABTTQ020000606.1:0-50000 GCA_016081115.2 Rehmannia glutinosa | reverse complement strand
TTCGAATTTTAACACCAAAATTATCATTTTGAGGTGATTAGGGCTGACCTTGGAGCTTTGTTTAAGTGGTGATCAAGTTCTTAAGAGACCATCAATTTTTTACTACAACTTTCAACTACACAAGGTAAGTGTGGTACCTTTGGCCTATTCCTTCTCTTTTTCCCTCCTTGGTTCAAATCTTCATTTTTCTAACTCAAAACCCCTTGTATTATTGGACTTAGGGGTTGCCTTAAGTGAGGATTAAAATCCTCAAGGTCTTGTGACACCATTTTTCACCAATCAACCGAACAAACAAGGTGGGTGGAAAAATCCTTTCAACTTCTAGGTGTTTTAATTCATAAAAATGCATGTAGTATTTTGTTATTGAGCATTTGAGATATATATTATGTATTGCATGCTATTTTCTTGTATCAAGTTGAAAAATTTCTCAAGTGTTGCTCAAAATGCGATTTACCGAAAATTAGGACATACATGTACACTTTATTGTCATATTTGATAAATTCTTGTATGAGATGGATATGTATGTTTATGACTCTTGAAATCTATGTTTTGTATGGCCTATAACCTGGACAAGTCGAGCATAATTGATTAAATTTCGATTTTTGGACTTAAAATGCAAAAATGGAAAGTTGGTGGACTTAAGTGCAAGAAAATAAAAGTTAAGGGACCTCTCTATAAATTTCGATTTTGGGACTGTAATCAGGTTCAAAAATGTTGTTTTGACATTTTAATAAAGTTTTAAGAGTTTTTAGATAAATAAAATCAACCCTAAAAAGCCCAAGGACTAGATTGTAAAATTTGAGAAGTTTAAGGGCTATTTTGCAAATTTCGAAACTGTACGAGACCCTAAATTTAAAATTTGAAATTTTAACTCTTAAGGGACTGGAAATAACATATTTTAAGTGTATTCCAAAAATCCAAGTGTTTAGAGCTTGGAAAGTAATTTTATAAAACTTGAGGGACCAAATTGTAAAAGATTAAACTTGAGGACCCAAATGAAATTTCCAGGACTTATACAGCCCATGTACCTGGAAATACTACTTTACCTATAACATAATTGTATTTTGGACCCAAGGTTCAAATTTCTTAACAATTGGACCCCTAAAAGCCGTAAAGGCAATTATTTCAAAATGGGACAAAAATGAGATTTTCAAAAGTTGAGGGACCTATACTTATGAAGTTTTAAAACTGCTTTTGTCCCAACATCCCACTAACCTTAGTGACATTTTCCAACTGGAATCACATTAGAAGCCCTTCCGGTTTCTGAGTTCCGATTATTTTAAACTTAGGGCCCGAAATGACAATTTTAATAATTTTGGGGCCAATGTGAGAATTTTATAAAAACTCGACCTCAAAACTTTAAAAACCTGAATCTCTGAACAATTTAGAGAATTTAGGAACTGACCTCATAATTTTTCAAGGTCGGGACATTTATTTATTTAACTTTTAACCCCAAAAGTATTGGTTTTGACAAAACGGGGCTAATTGTAAATTTTATTTTTTTATAAGGACCTAACTCAAATTATTTTTATTTTTCTAAAACAGCCCTGGACCCTTTGACTTCAATTCTTAAGTAAAATTTTATAATTTCTCAAAAACCCCTTGACTTATCGGACCTTTGACCGATTAATACCCGATCGCGGGCGACTTCCTCGTGATTTCGAATCTATAACGGGACTTATGTTCCTCCTAATACTTAAGATATTGAAGACTACTTATCCTCCCGATAATTATCTTCATCCCGATAACTCCACCAACGCCATAACTATCTCGTGCAAATTTTTGAGAACTTTTCATGAACTACTTCCCGAATCAATAATACTTTCATTTGCCTGGTTGACTACATGAACTTGTGTTTACTTTCTCGCTTGAGTCAACTTGGTGTGTCGAGCTCACAATCGGAATGGATACGTCGGGATGGAACCGGCAGCTCGGCTGCTATTCCACTCTTCCTACCCCATCGTCCTAATCCCGCAACCGGCGAGGACGGAGTTTGTCCAAGGAAGCGGGTCGTAGTACTTGAGGTATAATCATGATTATGACAAATCCGAGCCTTGCTAGCTCCACTCTGTGGATTTTGTCTTTGCCTATGGAGCGATAAGGTGACAGTCTTGGACCATCTTGCTCGGGAGTTACAAGGAAGAACGAAGGAATCGCTGTCGATCCACACGATTCCGGAGTTAATCGGACCCGTTTGGTTGGCGCTACAAAACTCCGTGACGCAACCGCTACTTGTATTGCATAGGTTGGCGCTACAAAATCCGTGCGCATCCGCTACTTGTCTTGCATAGATTGGCGTTACAAATCCGTACGCAATCCTCCCCTTTGCTTGGACCATAGTGCTCTTGACCATGAATCTGAATTTTCTTAATCGTATAAGTATATTAATTAAATACATTTATCACGACGCTTGTGGATGTGTGTGAAATCATGCATCATCTCTCATGCGTTTTCATACAACTAAATTTCTCGCATTAACTATTTATATCGCCACACTTACACACGATCACCCCATCCACCGAGATTTCTGTCTCATTCCCTCCTGTTTTCTAACCTTTAGATGAAGAGTTCGGAAGACATCGAACCTACCGATTGAATCTCTATCGATGTGGAGCGATATTTCCTTTTACTTTTTTTTTTGTTGTTGTTGGACTCCTTCATTTTATTTCTCGTTTGACCGTAAGTTAATTAAGATAATCTTTTGGGTTGTATTCGGATCTTTGCGGACCTTAAGATGTAATTTGTACTCGTGGTTGTTATAATTCCATTTGCATTAGACTCTATTTCACTTGGAGTTTGGTACCTTTGGTTTAGACTGTTGATTTAATTCTGTTTAAGCGATTGATCGTTGTCGCGTCACGTTTGGGGCGTGACACCCGGACTTTTTTACGTTGTTGTTTCTTTGTTGTTTCAAACATGTTTCTTCTAATCAAATTTCAGTGAAAAATTAAATTTTGCCCCCGTTAGCTAGTCCATTTTATTCTTGAAACTTTATAAAAAAATAAGAAATATACACATAAAACAACATATATTAAAACCAAATAAATTGGAAATAATATAGAAACAACATGATTAAAAAAACACAATTCAATCTTTGATCCAATGCATGAAAACATAAAAAACATGGAAACAACCAAGAAATTAGACAATATAGAAACACACCAGAAACAATATAATAAACACCATATGAGCTTAAGAGCTTAAATATAGGTAAAATTGTATTTAAACATCGAAAACTACGTGGAAACGACAAAGAAACATAAGAACAACATTAAAAACGGTATGGAAACAACCTAGAAACAATGTAAAAAAATATTCAAAACACCACATGAATAAAAAGAGTTTAAAAGTAGGTAAAAACTATATCTACACATTAGAAACTATATGGAAACAATAAAAAAATTATTCGAACAACATTAAAAATATTATACAATAACACAGAAACAATAGAAATAATGTACAAAATAATACATGAACCAAAAGTAGCATAAAATATAGGTAAAAGATGTTTTGAAACATCGAAACACCAAAGTAACAACCAAGAAACAAATTAAAACAACATCGAAACAACATATATAACATATAAAACAATATAGGACAAGAAAAAATGAAAATAAAATGCAAAAATAATCAAAAAATATGCAGAAGCGTAAAAGAAGAAAAAAATAGGTAGTGATAATAGCGTAGTATTTAGTGGTATTTTTCAAAAGTTGAGGTATTTAAAGGAATTTCTCTTTTTTATTTGCGTGGAGAGGGGATAGAGTGATGAATGCGTGATTATAGGAACGTAATTAATCACATATTTTGTTTTCATATCTTGTAGCACGTTAATAAGTTTGTGGTTTATGGGTGTTTTTGGTCTTCCAAAAATACCCCTCCAGCTGGTTTATTTTGTTATTTTATAATGATATATATACTTGTTAGATCTTGGCCCTCCAATATCTTTTTTGAATTAGGTAGATCTGTCCCTACGGTTTCACCTAAGGCTATGGTTTCACAGGATCCCCCCTCTCTCTCTATATATATAAATTATGAAATAAGCAAGTTGTCTTGTGAAATATTTAACTTAATAAAGAAATAGTCTACTCTTCTCGATAGAACCACAACATATAAAATTAAAAATATTCCAGCAACTTGAAGACAATTAATTGCGTAAACAAGAATTGACTATTATATATACGCTTGAGCAACTCAATCATCTAATTAAGCAGAAAATCAAGATTGTAACATCACGTAACTTGATTGCAGATACTCTCTCTTCTCTTTGCAATGAACTCTCTGATCTCTTCTTCTTTCCTTCCCAGATTTTCTCAACCCAAAGTTTCATCAATGACAACTCAGAAAAGCCCTCCAACGTCAAATAATATCAATATTATTGCCAATTTTCCCTTCAAAGAGTTACAAGAAAGAATATCATTTCATGAGCCTTTAAAGAAGCTTATGTCAAGCACAGCTGAAAGAATCAAACTCATGATTAGTCAACCAGTTCCCGATCAATTAGCAACAGTGGATGATGACAAGAAAAAAAACTCGCTACTCTCATCCACGTTTAAGTCATTTGATGATTTCATATGCGACTTTATGGACATACCCCTTCGGCCATTCATTGATCCCAAACACATACTTTCCGGCAACTTTGTGCCGGTGGGTGAGCTTCCTCCGACGGCCTGTGAGGTGGTGGAAGGCGCTCTTCCGAGTTGCTTAGACGGAATTTATTTATTGAATGGGCCGAATCCTCAGTTTGTCCCCCGTGGCCCGTACCACTTTTTTGACGGTGATGGGATGCTTCAAATGATCAAAATCAATGGCGGACGAGCCACACTTTGTAGTCGCTATGTGAAGACTTACAAGTACATGTTGGAGCAGGATATGGGATATCCCATCATCCCAAGTCCTTTCTCTTCCTTTAATGGCATTATGGCTTCGATGGCTCGTCTGGTGTTAAGTGTTGCTCGGGTTGTTGCTGGAGAGTTCGATCCTGTGAACAATGGCTATGGCACGGCAAACACTAGCGTCGCCCTTATTGGTGGAAAACTCTATGCTCTAGGTGAGTATGATCCAATTCCTCTGTTAGGAATTGTATTTCTTCTCTTATTTCAAATTTCATTAATATACATCATCAATAGGGGCACATAGTTCATTTTTCGAATGAACCCCAAATTTGATTCAATTCAAATAACGAATCGGAAGATTTTTCTAAATTCTATTAAAAAAATAATACTCCTAGTTGAAATTCATGTAAATTTTATTTGAACATCGATTCATATCAAAATTATAAATGCATCATTGACATTTATTGACATAGTATTCCTACTGAAGGGATATTTGTGGGAAAAATGCAAAATTAGTCATGCATCTATAAGGATGTTGCATTATTAGTCCTATAACTTTTGAAACTGCAACTTTAATATTGTATGTTTCTCTTTTATAATTTTGGTCCCGTAAGTTTTGGATTCGTGCAATTCTGGTCCTATAAGGTTTAGTTGGTGCAAATTTTGTCTTCATGACTATTTCAATATTTCACTTATTACCAAAGTACCTTTGATAGCCAAAATATTCAATATACATAAGACAAGTGTGAAATGGTATCAAAACATCTATTTTATACTTATGGGTTGAGTTTATTTATCATTTATGTTATAGATTGCCTTATGAGAAAAGAGTTCCAAAATAATGAATCTCGTTAAGATACGAATTCTACACGTATTATTTTTTAATTATGAAAATACTAAAACACGCGAAACCTTCTTAAAATATAAGACCAATATAACCAAACTAAATATTATAAGACTAAAATTATTAAATCATAAAAATGACAAAATTGAAATTATTATTTTTGTAGATGGGCGAAATTGTCAAATGACTAATATTGGAATACCCCTATAAATATATGATTAATTTTACAATTTTTTTGTATTTGTAATACCTTGATGGGGTATTTATTATTTTAAAAAATATTTTTATGGCACAAATTTCAAGGGTACCCTTACTTTTTATTATAGCAATCAAACTAAATTCCATATAATTATAGGAATTTACTCTTTTCGGAAAGATTTGTTTGTTTTTTACTGCGGCATATTTGTCATGATGAGAGATGACAACACACGCTAATTTTATATTCAAAACCGTGTACCATCTCATATTCAAAATAATCCCTATATGCCCGGTGTATTGATAAGACCATTAATGCACACTTGACTCACATTGAAGATACTTGAAATACGAGATGAAACATAGTTTCGAAGTATATTGATTATCATTAATATACATTTGATGTATATTGAGGATATTTGGAATACTAGAAGAAAGACAATTTGCGATATATGATTCAGACTTAACAACATAATACATAGAAATGTATTTTAGTTAATTTCTTGTGTGTTATTCTTTCCAGGTGAGTCCGATCTTCCTTACGAGATAAAAGTGACGCCGATGGAGATATAACAACTCTTCGCCGCCATGATTTTTTCACAAATATTTGAAGAATTCTTGAGCATGACCGCACATCCAAAAACCGATCCAAAACAGTGAAGTCTTTTGCTTTGGATACCATATATCTTCTCCACGTTTAACATATTTCCGAATCAATTCGCACGGTAGAAAACTACCCGATGTGCCTATTTTCTCCATGAAGAATACAGCATTGATCCATGATTTTGCTGTAACAAAAAACTACGCCATTTTCAATGATGTTCAAATGGTTATAAGCCTTTGTGAGATTTTAAAAGGAAAACCACCCATGAGAGTTGATCTTAATAAGACGTCGAGGCTTGGGGTCATTAAGAAATACGCAAAGGATGAGAGTGAAATGTGGTGGGTTGATGTTCCAGGGTTCAATATATTACACACGGTGAATGCATGGGAAGAAGACGATGGGGATACGTTGGTGGTGGTTGCGACTAATCTTTCGTATGTTGAACAGACATTGGAGAGAATGGATTTGGCGGAGATGAAAATGGAGATGATCAAAATAAGTGTGAAGATGAAAGAGATTTTGTTAAGACGTCAATTGTCTAACAGAGTCCTCGAAATGCCAGTTATTCATCCAACTTATGTCGGAAAGAAGAACAGGTAACAACATGATAACTTCTCTTTTGAGTTTTGTCTCTTTTTTCTTTTTTATTAGAAAAGAATGGAACTTTTTATATTGATTCTACAAAACTTTTAAATCTGCCAAAATGTTTTTCTTTTGAATAAATATAGTTTTACCAACTTCATCACGTTTAAAACCAATTTGACGAAGATACTCAATCAGTCTACCATACTAAGCTCTAGAAGATTGTTTAAGACCATACAAAGTCTTTTTAAGCTTATACAAGTGGTTAGGCTTAAAACGGTCCTCAAAGACTTAGGTTGTTCTACAAACACTTCTTCATTTAAAAAGCCATTTAAAAAAACACTTTTTACATCCATTTGGTGAAGAGTTAAACCCAGATAACATGCAATTGCAAGCAACAATCGTCTTGACTTAATACGGGATACAAGAGCAAAAGTTTCATCGAAATTCACCCCCTCAACGTGTGCATATCTTGAGCTACTAATCGTGCTTTCTTGCAAACAATTTGGCCAGATTCATCTGTTTTGTTTTTGAAAATTTATTTTGTTCCTATGACATTTACATCTTCTGGCCTAGGAACTAAAAACCATACATCATTTTTGACAAGTTGATCTAGTTCCTCTTGCATTGCATGAATCTAAAACTCATCTTTTAAAGCCTCAATAACATTCTTAGGTTCGAAATTAGACATGCAAACCATTCTCATCACGAAAACTCATCTTTTAAAGCCTCGGTAACAATTAGTAGAAATGCAAACCATTCTCACCATATCACGAAAATTCACTCTACCTTTCCCTCTTGTCTTAATACCATCAGTCACATCACCAATTATTTGAGATGTAGGGTAATTTTTCTGAATTCTTGTAGGTATATCTCTACCATGATCTACAATTGAGTCACTGGACTCTTCAACCTGTTTAGTGTCCAAATCAAAATCAGTTTCAACAGATATAGATGTGGGCTCATTTGTTGCCACATTTGCACGCATCATGATCGGATGTGATAAAAGCTTCAAAGATCGCATTCTCTACGTCACATCCGAGCTTACATCCGCTTTCGGCAAAGGTAACATAATGTCAGTGAAATCGAGCAAATCACCAACAAGGCAACAATATCTTCTTCACTTTCTTGTAATATCAGAAAGATCATCGAGGACAACATTCATAGATTCTATTATAGTTTTCGTTCGAAGATTATAGACCCGATAAGCATGGTTATTAGAAGAGTAGCCTAAGAACAGACATTTATGACTCTTAGAGTAAAATTTAGCAAGGTTATCATGATCATTCAGGACATAGCAAACACAACCAAAAACATGAAAGTGTTTGAGTTTTGGTTTCTTTCCCAAAAGTATTTCATAAGGGGTCATTGAACTTCCCGACCTCAAATACACACTATTTGCTATATGACAAGCAGTATTTAGAGCTTCTGCCTGAAATCCTTTTGAAAGCATTTCAGAGCTTAACATGACACGGGTAATCTCTGGTAATGTACGATTTTTTCTCTCTGCCATTCCATTTTGTTGTGGAGTTTTAGGTGCAGATATTTCATGCGAAATCCTCTTACTATCAAAAAAAGGCGAGAAAGAAGAATTCTCAAACTCTTTACCATGGTCCAATCTGATTATTACAACAGTTGGATCATACAGACTATAAACTCTTCTATGTCAGCATCTAAACGATTCAAAAGTTTCAGATTTTTCATTTAAAAAATACATCCATGTATAATGTGAAAGATCATCCACAATCACATAAGAGTATTTCCTATTGGGACTTATAAGATCCAAATGAACTAATTCAAGACACCTCATGGTGTTAGAATGTGATGTCATTTGATGTGACACTCTTTTCTGTTTGCCTTTTTGACAGCTTCCACACACATTAACACCTTGCATGGAAATTTTGGGTAAACATATAATTGCTTCAAATTTCACAAGTTCCATCAATTTTTAAGGACTAACATGACCTAAGTTTTGGTGCCATAGGCCAGACGCATTCGTGTGTGCACTGTGACACAATTGGTCACTACCATACTGATAACAGTTGCTAGATGATCTCAAATCAACCAGGATGCATGTGTCTGATTCATAAAAAACTTCACAAAATTTTTTTATTGAATTTTACACAAAGATCATCATCACACAGTTGAATTATGCTGATTAGATTAACATTAAGTCCAGCCACATGTAGAACATTTTGTAGCCGTGGAAGGCCATTAACGTTCAAACTCCCTTTTTCCAACGATTTTCCCTTTAGCTTCACCTCCAACATGTCATGTGTCGTTAGAATGCACTATCGAAGTACCAAGAATAGATTTCAAAGAAGTATAGACAACATGGCATTTAACATCAGATTTCTTAACCCAGACATATTTTGAAAAATTCGAGATGTGATACGAGGATGTCGTAATATTTCAGATGACATCTGACGTCTAGATTTTCTGTTGGTTAAATTTGATTCCATTTTACAACAAAATGGTCTTATGTGTTAAGGAGCATGATGACAAATAAAGTAATGTTTACGTGGTTTAGACTTCTATGAAAAACTCTTTTTATTGTTAGAGGAATCTAAAGATTCTCCATTTTCTTTATCTTTAACAAACACATGAGTTTTACTTTTCCCCAATTGAACTTCTTCATGGTTTCAAGAGACTCCTCTAGTCAATAATTTACCCTTTCAAATTCAATGTCTCTTTTGGTAAGAGCAACTTCCAACTGGTCATAATTGCCTTTTGATCATCATTTTCTTTGGAAATACGGTCATTTTCTTTCCTAAGATACTCATTTAGTTAAGCCTTTTTGAGCGAGTCTTTCAAAGTTCTTTATCGTCTCTTCCAATACTTCACGATCGTAATCATCATCATCTTGTCCAAGACAATCAAACACGTAAGTAGAGTTAAAACAACAATGTTCGGCCGCAGTTAAAATATCATGTTCTTCAGATGTGAGCTCAAATGGGATCAAGAAAGGTGTGATCACATCTCGGGCCACACCTCGGGCTACACCTAAAGGGCTTATCTGCAATGATTTGTTTTCTTTCACCAGGGTAGTTAGAACAGTGTGGTCCTCATTCTTGTTATTGTTCTCATCGTCAGATTTTATTTCTAATAATATAGATATGCTATTTTGGATTGTCACTCAAGGTGTCACTCAAACCATTCCCTTTTTCTTAAGAGTGTTAGCATATTGAGTAGCATAATGACCATATCCAGTGCATGTCTACATAAAATAGAATCAGAAGTTTTAGTATCAAACTTGTTAGATTTTTCTCCAAAAAAATGATCTTGATTTTTATCAGAAGTGTTCTTTTTGGGAAATTTATTTGACTAAGGCTTAAAGGGTCTTTGAAACTAGGAAACTTATTCTGAATTTTGTTTCTAAGAATTTTATCAACCCTTTGTGAAAACATAGCCATAGAGTTATCTCCTAACTCAGATCTTCGATCTCATTAGTGAATTCAGCAAAGTCATCAGTAAGTTGGGAATTCACTTGAAAATCTACTTCTTACCCAAGCTCTTCATTTGTTGTGCAATATTCATTTCATACATTTGTAGGATACCTACAAGTTTCTCAAGACCTAAAGCGGTAGTGTCATGAGCTTCTTTTATGGATGAGATTTTAATGTTATATCGTTAGGAAAGATATTTCATCATCTTGCTAGCAAGATTGGCATTCAAAATGGGATCACCAAGAGATTGTGCTTCATTAGCAATGTCGCATAATTTTGCATGTACATGATGATGTTTTCATCTTCATGCATTCTCAAATTCTCAAACATGTTCGTTTGCAACCTCAGTTTAGTTTATCACAAGCTAGAAGATCCCTCACAGTGTCTTTGAAGGGCTTCCCATACATCTTTAGCGGTATAATTGGCTATAATTTTGAACATGTTCATATCCACTGTTCCAAAGATAGCATTAAGTGCTTTAGAATTGTAATTTTCTAATAATATTTCATCATTCTCCAATCAATTTCACCTTTCGCAAGTTAGTCACCATCTGTATAGATGCGTTTCGGAGGTGTCCTTCCTGTAGGGATTGCACACCAGGCCCTTTCCTCAATAAATTTGATGTAGGCCCGTATTTTGACTTTCCAAATAGAATAATTGGAGCCATCAAGGTAGAGGGACAAAACGTGGGTTATTAGGAATATCTTGCTAACAAACACATGGGATCAACATTTAGTGTCATCAAGTGTTGGCTCTAGATGCCAATTGCAAGAATTGTAGAATATAGATATTTCAAATTTTCGACAGAGTATAGATGTGATCGCAGATGTAGTCACATTTGCAATCACATGGAGCGAAATAAAAAGAAAAGAGCAAGACACAAGATGTAAAAATTATCTATAACCCAACAAGCTTGTAAATGTGCCAAGGGGGCGAAACTTTCCACTAGTAAAACTGTTTGATTCTCTATGCAACTAATACTAAAATCAACTAGTAGAAAATCAATGAAAACTCATATCTAGAGTAGATCTAAAACTTGTAATACAACTTATTCAACAATAGATGTGTATGGACTTCGTTTATCACAATATCTACCTATGGATGAAAATAAGCTAACAAATCAAAGAAAGATCGAATATTATCATTGCATGCAAATCATATCCGAGATCACATTCAAGATAATAAACTTTCTTGTGCTTGAATGACTCTAAAATATTATCAACTCTCTTGTATCCCTTCTATGTTTCTTGTATATTGAATGAGCTCATCCTTCTCTCTTTTATAGGCTTCAATAGCTCTCCAAGAACCGTAATAAACATGAAAAGTATATATATAGAAATATATGACAAGTATATCACTTTTGTTAAAAAAAGATAAATATAAAAGAATCCTAATATATCTATACCATGTCTATATGAGATCTTTCCTAATGTATTTACAATTAAATTTTCCCATAAGGCAAAACACATCAAAACTCAATCCTCTTATTTTTGGAAAATATTTAGGCGTGTGTTATGTGTATATGCAATGTTGAAGAACTCGGACTTTGCCTCTTCTCTCAAAACTCACAACTTTTTGTAAATTGATATGTTTCTCATTGTTCAATTATGCAACACTTCCTCATCTCTTTATAAGAATACATATATCATCTAAGTTGTGTATCAATTTAAATGTCAATAGTCATTCCTTATCAATATGATATCAAATGAATAAAGAATAAGTTTGATTCAAACTTCTCATAACCGACATCAAATAAGATATTACTTCTTAATCAAGTTTCAATACAGTCTTTCTTCTTTTAACAACAATCATGTCACATGTGAATTAATCTAGAAAGGTACAACAATAAAATAAACCAATATTTTGAAACAAGGAAAACATCATGAAAATCAAATTTCAAACAGGTATGCATACGCCACACAGGTAGCCCCACCGATGATGAATGTAGGGCTAGTGAAAGTCGATTTATCATTATCTTCAGATGATTGCCATGACAGCATAGTGGCTAGCCGCATGTATGGGTCTGGTTGCACCAGCAACGAACCATTTTTCGTGCCAAGGGAGCCAAATAACCCAACTGCAGATGAGGATGATGGTTTCGTAGTGGTATATCTACATGATGTGATTGCGAAAGAGTCAAAGTTATTGGTAATGGACGCCAAGTCCCCCACACTAGAAATTGTAGCTGCTCTTAAATTACCCGCGAGGGTGCCCACTTGCTTTCATGGGTTGTTTGTGAGTGAAAGCCACCTCAACAAACTGTTATAATTTAATGGCCTTTGTCATTCTAAAGGAGCCATTGATGATAAATGGACATGATTTGAACTTTTACATCTGGCATAATTTGAAGGAGTTCATTTCGCATTTAATATTGTATCCCTTGAAATTAGATTGTCATATGTTGTACACATGATTTGTATTCATAAATTGATGTAATTTTTTGAAAAACTAAAAATGTAAGATATTTATTTATGTTAGTTTATTTTGGTTTTAAGAGATTTTGGACATTTTGTTTCCAAAAATGGAGGTTGCAATATTCGAATTTTAAGACATGATCTGCAATAGCAAATAAAAACTACCCAGACTGACACGAATTTAAATTTTGGGCGATTTCGATTTGGAAGGGAAATGGCTTATTTGATAGCCCAATTGCCACCTGCGAGGAACAAAATGCCAACTTCGAAAATACGTTAAATAACATACGAATAATTGGGTGATGTGCCTTGTCTAAGATTTGTAACCATGGTTCTGGTTCCGATTTGTAACCCGGTTTCAGTTCAATTTGGCAACCCTTATGTCTAAGATTTTTTTTTTTTGGCAAAATCTCCACTACAGTTCTTTTTCCTTTTTATTTGCAACATGCGGTTGCTTGTGATATTTTTTTTAGTTGCATTATTCGGTCTTTCTTAGATTTTACATCCATCAGTCATGTCCAATCATAATTTAACTAAAAGTAAGGTTGAGTCTCATGTAAGATCGTCTCACGGGTCTATGTATGTGAAATAGAGCCCAAACCCAACAGAAATAACGGGAAAAAACACCAAGGTGAAAGAAAATGAAATTAAAAATGAAAAATTGGACCGGAGTTTGATTCCTGAATCTTTTCACTTGGACATTGCAAATAAATGTTTGATGATCCCGTTTCCCACTGGATGGGATCTTCTATTCCAAAACCGTGTTTCATCTCCTATTCCAACTGATAGGTGTGAGTTTTGCATATATTTTGAGGCATATTTAAGTTATAATGATGAGTAAACATGCATATACTCGCGTAAAATGTCACATATTCACTCCTTGTGGAAAAGATATTACACTTTGCTTATTTTATAGGAATTTCATGATATTTGAAGCAAATTGAATATAATTACGAGCAGAGCAAAGTGGAAACACGGAGAATTGAGTGAACATACGAAAAGTGAAGCCAAAATGAGCAAAAGATGAGCATATAAGGAAAATACGGAAGCGCACGGGTTGGGTGTGCGCTTAGCACCACCCGTGCACCCCCGAATGAAGAAAATTAGAAGCTTACGCATGGCGCACGGGTAGCCCGCGGTGCCGACGCACCACCCGTGCGCTCTGAGGATCGGATGATTTCAACGGGATGGCGCACGGGTAGCCGTGCTCCAACGCACCGCCCGTGCGCCCTACGAGATTGAAGATTTCAACAGAGGATGAGGCATGGTAGCCGTGCTCCGACGCACCACCCGTGCGTCTGTACTGAATCCCATAATCTGGAAAGATTATGCCCTAAACCGAAGGTGG
Source organism: Rehmannia glutinosa (assembly GCA_016081115.2). Classification (NCBI taxonomy): domain Eukaryota; kingdom Viridiplantae; phylum Streptophyta; class Magnoliopsida; order Lamiales; family Orobanchaceae; genus Rehmannia; species Rehmannia glutinosa. The sequence continues at coordinate 35,735 of JABTTQ020000606.1, read as the reverse complement.
GTATAAAAAGGCTTTTGGGGGCGCACACAAGGATATTCTCGGCATTTTTGGGATCTACAACACAAGACAAGAGTCTATTCTTGGAAGGAGACATCAAGGAGACAATCGGGTTGCATCGGAGCTTGAGGATTAGAGATACATCGAGAGATTGTCGACTTTCCTAAATTTTTCTTGCTTCTCTTTTAGTTTCAATCTTTCATTTTCATTTGTAATGGCTTTGAACAATTTGTTTATGAGTTGTTTAGAAATCATGTGTAGCTAAACTCTTGAGATTTCCGGGTTTTGGAAGTAGATTAATGAACTCTTGTTGGATGTTTTAATCTTAGTCGAAGTTATTATCTTGAAGCCTATTTGAGTATTTTGAGCTTATTCTTGTTGTATCACTTGATCAATGATTTAACTTGTTTGATATATTGATTCATAATTCGAGAGATGAGTTTCAATATTAGATCTTGAATACTCGACACAAATATTTGCATGAATCGAGAGGTTTGTAAATATTTGTGAGGATATTTGATCTTTTAAACTTTTGGGAGTTGAATGCTTCATGTTGAGTAGAGATGCTTTAGCATAAGTATTTCAATCTACGTTTTATATACATCTCGAGAGGAGGATAAAATAGCTTTGTGATCGTCTTATAGGAATATTGATAATAACGTGGCTTAATTAAATCGGATAACAAGAGGATTATTAATCGAAACCTTAACTCGGAAATCCATTTCATTATCTTGATACTTCTATCATTTGTATTATCTTAATCTTGTGTTTTGGTGATCTAAATTGTCTTAATCTCAATACAACAATCATCCAATTTCGATCGTCTAAATAAAAATAAGACTATCTTAGATCAATACTTAGCATATTAATTTATTAGTCTCCGTGGATACGACCTTGCTACCTATTCTATAAACTCGCACCGCACACTTGCGGTGAAGCTAAAAATAAAAGCGAACACCAACCATGTGGATAATTGACACATGTATTACACTTACCATATTAGAACCCTACAATTTCTCGCGATTTATGCTTGAAAATTAATATGGTAAGTATAATACACGTGTCAATCATCCACACGGTTGAATAGGAGATAAAATACGGTTTTGGAATCGAAGATCCCATCCGGTTTTCGACCCACATAGGGTGGGAAGTTCGATGTTACTCCACCATTAGGTAGACCCAACTCTTTTGAAATTTTTACGTGTGTCCAATTATGACATGTTCATGTGTTTTCTTTCACAAAAAATTAAAATAAAATTGAACACATGTAAAAATCTCAATGAATGATTGGGTAATCGCCGAAGATCATCTAATTAGCGGTTTGTACTTCTCAAACTAAGGCAAAAACACAGTCAAATAACGGATATCGAATAGCTTTAAAGCCTGTGGAAATTAAATTAACATCCCCAACTCCTCTTCAGGTCCCAATCGGTGATGGAAATGGCTAGTCTCCAATATGATCTGTGTTTTCGGGTACAATTGTTACATGGATTGTCGCCGTCTGCAGTCAATCAACTTACGGTAATTTTACTTTGAAAAAACTAGAGAGTTCCATATCTATATTTGTCAATGGTGATTTTCTAATGATATATACACACACATATATATAATATTCAATTTGCCATCCTATTTTTCCAATGAATTATTTACGTTCTATGTGGACATTTCTATTTAAAAAAAGTCAACTCTTCTCGAGAGTCGAGATAATGACAACATAACTAAAGATCTGGATAGAATTGATTTAAAAAATTATTCCATTGTCCTATTTTATTTTATACTAGAACAACACCCTGGATTATACAAAGTCAACTCTCCACAAGTTTGTTTGCAATAAATTTTGATGTGATAGAGTCCTTTTTTTTTTCTTTTTAGCTCGTTTTCTGCTAATTTTTTATACAAATAATATAATATTTAAGCTTTCAAGATAACAAACTTAAAAAATAACGTAAATTTCTTTAATTTTTGGATTATTTTTTGACCTTATAATATGTTAAATTTTAAATTTTTTATATATATTTGAAATTCAAAAATATTTTATTAATTCAAATGAGAGAATATATTCTATAAACAATACAGATTTTGATCTAATTAATAGTCTTTTTTTTATTTCTTGGTTGTTTTCTACATTTGTTTATACGTATACCAAATTTAAAAGATAATGTTGTCAAAAATAATTAAAAGATAACAAATTTAGAAGATAGTGTATATAGAATCTTTGATTTTTGGATTATTTCTTATCTTTTAAAGTTGTCATCTTTTAAATTTGTACATAAAAATATTACATGGATAAATGTGAATCAACCATGTGGAATTGGGAAATTAGGGTCTGATTTTCAGAGTGGGGGATGGGAAGTCGATTAGGATGTGGGATCATCCTTGGGTCTTGGGTGTCAAAACACTTCTACCTGTTAGTAGTGAGTATGTGAGGGATATTACTTGGGTTAGTGAGTTGTTGAGCCCCTCTGGGCTAGACCTGGCCAAATGGAACCGAAACCGGGTTCAAAACTGGAATCGGAACCGTGGCCAACGGTTCCTAAACCGTAACCGTGGTCAATGGTTCCAAAACCGAATCGGAACCATGTAGATCGGTTCGGTTCCCGTTCTAGTCTCAAAACCGTGGAACAAGCGGTTTTTTAACCGGTTAGAACCGTATATGGAACCGTGATGGAACCGTTTTTTTAAGGTTAAAACCAACAATCTTGATTTGGTAAATACATTCTAGAAGAAATGTAAAATATTTATTATGATATTTTTAATATTGCACAACGATTACTTAGGGAAAAAAGTAAACGTCCAAGGGTTCCTCTAGCTCAAATCTAGAGCTTGAGAATTATTTAACTACTTATTTCAAGTTTAGTGAAATAGATATTGAAAACTTTGATATTTTGAAATGGTGGTCACAAAGAACTCAACCTTATACAATCATCTCAATCATCGCAAAAGAGGTTTTGGCATGCCCCGCTTTCAATCAAAAGTAGAGCAAACATTTAGCTCACGATGGAAATATTTTAGATGAATCACGCTCGCGTTTTTTTTTTTTTTTTTTTTTTATTTTAAACTAAATTGCTAAACATTTTATCTAAATAAAATTAAAAACAAAAGGTTCCTGTTTAACCTAACCGGATCAATAGAACCGTGTTCCGGTTTGGAATCGAACTGCGGTTCCGATTTTGGAACCTAACCATGAGCATAAGGTTACGTTCCTTCCTCAATTTGGAGGAACCAGGAATCGTGAGCGAATCGAACCGAACCGAACCCGTTTCGAACCGCGTGGCTGTGTCTACTCGGGGCCGTCTTGGAACCAGTCTTATTAGGAACTGTTTTTTCAAAGGGATGTGAGGTAATTCAAAACTCTGTCCGGTGGCCCTGGGTGTTAGAGACAAAAATTTTGGCACCTTAATCCAAATGGCCAAGATATTCGATCAAAAAGTGCTTATAAAGCAATCGATCTTGAAGCTAAATATCTTAGAGACTATCCCGAGAGTAGTGTGAGTGGCATTAGATTACCTAAACTTTGGAAAGGTACTTGAAAGCTCAAAATCAAAGGTAAAATTAAACATTTTATCCGGAGATGCTTCTATAATATCCTTCCTACTAAAGTTAATCTTTGTAAAAATGGTGTGGACCTAGATGATGTCCGTGGTTTTTGTGGGGATGGTTTGGAATCTATGGAACATATTTTTTTTCAATTGTGACAGGCTTTAAAATTCCGAAAATTGGCCCGGTTGTTTGGGATCCTATCCTCAAAATCAGGTTCTTTTCTTGATTGGTGGAGTAACATTGCATCCACAAAAGCAAAGGAGTTTTGGCAAGAAAGACTCGATTGACTACTTACTTAGTATGGTGGCTTTGGAAAACTCGAATCGCTGTTGGCTTTTTTGAAGATACTTATATATCACCTAAAGATGTCAAGGTGCCTTGTCGGAATGGATTGAATTTGGAGGAGGCATTAAACAACATCTTTAGCTTTTTGGCTCTTTGCATGGCACCGGTGCAGCTCAAAAGCGAGATTACTCAATTCTGACAGTTCGACTCAGAGCCTTTGTACGAGGCTTGGGAAAGGTTTCGGGATTTGTTACGTAGATGTCCACAACATGGGTTTCCATAGGATCAACAGTTATGTTTCTTCTACAATGGTTTAATGGGACAAACGAGGGCCTTTGTGGATGCCGCAGCGGGAGGAGCATTGTTGGCAAGGTTTCCACAAGATGCCTTGAACCTTCTTGAAGAAATGGCCATGAATAGTTACCAATGGCCATCTGAAAGATCTAATGTACAACGAGTAGCCGAAATCTCGGATTCAGACCCAATTAAAACATTGACGGCACATGTAGCGGCTTTGACAACTCAATTGAGTGTATTGACGAAGGGGCCAGAAGCAGGCATAGCATGGGTAGTGAAGCTCTTCTATATCCGATGGAAGAGGTAAATTATGTGAATAACCGAAATTTCAACAATTTCCGGAATAATTCAAACCCAACGCACTACCATCCAGGGTTGAGAAATCATGAAAAATTTTCCTACGCAAATACAAAGAATGTGTTACAACCTCCGCCGGGATTTAATGCTTCAAGTGGAGGCGGAAATGGAGAAGGCAAATCGTCGTTGGAAGATGCACTCACCTCCTTCATAAATCAATCTAATGCATTCATGAATTATACGAGGAGCCGCCTCGCTAAGCAAGACTCTCGAATGGATAAGATAGAACAACAAGTGACAAGCTCGATAAAGAATCTGGAGACTCAAATGGGTCAATTGGCTACAATTTTGGGTGGTCAACATCACAAGGGTCAATTTCCAAGTAATACAGAAATGAATCCTAAGGAACAATGCAAGGCGATTCGTTTACGAAGCGGTACGGAATATGAGGGGCCTAAAGAAAAATCTGGGAATCTGAAACTTTAAGATGAAGCATCGAGGCCGGAAGCGGGAGAATCCGTGATGAAGGATGATATTGAAGAAAATAGGAAAGAAGAGGACAAAGAGGCGGAACAAACAAGGGCTGAGAAGCTAAAATCATCATCTAACTCGAATATATCTAAGTTGCCAATATCTCTTCCATTTCCTCCAAGATTTCAAAAGAAAAAGCTTGATGATCAATTTGCCAAATTCCTTGATATATTTAAGAAATTGCATATTAACATTCCTTTTGCAGACGCACTAGAACAGATGCCAAACTATGTGAAATTTCTTAAGGATGTTATGTTGAAAAAGTGGAGGATGACAAGCTTTGAAACGGTGAATTTGACGGAAGAATGTAGTGCAATTATCCAAAGAAAGCTACTACAAAAACTGAAAGATCCGTGGAGTTTCACTATCCCTTGTGCTATTGGTGGTAATTTCTTTAATAAAGCGTTATGTGATTTGGGGGCAAGTATTAATTTGATGTCTTTGTCCATTTTCAAGAAGCTTGGATTAGGCGACGTGAAGCCAACTACGGTGACTTTGCAACTTGCAGACCGATCACTTACGTATCCAAGGGGAATAATTGAAGACGTATTGGTAAAAGTTGATAAATTTATATTCCCGTGGATTTCTTGGTTCGGATATGGAAGAAGATCGAGGCGTTCCACGATACTTGGACATCCTTTCCTAGCCATGGGTAAAGCCTTAATAGATGTGCAAAAAGGAGAGCTCACATTACGTGTTAATGATGAGCATGTTTTATTTTCTATATATAAGGCAATGAAATTTCATGATTCGGTGGAAATTTGTAATTTTTTGGATATAGTTAGTTCATGCATTGAGGATTATGTTGATCATACATTGTCTACGATGATTTGGAATTTGGTCTAACCCACTCGTGCTCAATGTCGAGTGTTGTACTTGATTTTGATAACCAAGATTTGTACGACTATGTTTGTGCCTTAGATCATATCGCGAACTACCTAAGAGCGCAAAGAGGCGAAGAACGCAAAGTCGAAATAAGGAAACTTGCGAAACGCACGACGACCCATGCGTCCACGCACGGGCAACCCGTGCGTGATGTTTGATGGAAGAGTTGAGGTCTCACGAAGAGCACACGGGTCGTCTTATTGGAGCACGGGATACCCGTCAGCGCTGCGAAGGAAGACGAACAGGGGATCACGCCGACACGTGCGTCCTCGAGCATGGGCAGCCCGTGCGGGACCCTGAAACAGCGCTGTCTATGCCGGAACGTAAGGAACTACCTGAACACCTCGAATATGCATTTCTTGGGGCAAATAATGCAAATCCGGTAATCGTTTCATCTCTTCTCACTCCTGTTCAACTTGACAAATTGCTAAGGGTTTTACGAAAACATAAGTCGGCACTCGGTTGGTCAATAACGGATTTAAAAGGTATAAGTCCATCCATTGTAATGCATAAAATTCGGATGGAAGATGTTTATAAACCATCAGTGCAAAACCAAAGACGACTAAACCCTATCATGCAAGAGGTGGTTAGAAAGGAAGTGTTGAAATGGTTGGATGTTGGGATCATTTATGCTATATTTGATAGTTCATGGGTAAGTCCGGTACAAGTGGTGCCGAAAAAAGGGGGTAATGATGGTGAAAAATGAGAATGAAGAACGATTGCTACTAGAATCGTTACGGGGTGGCGAATTTGCATTGATTATCGAAAACTAAATGATGCCACTCGAAAAGATCATTTTCCTCTTCCCTTTATAGATATGATGTTGGATCGTCTTGCGGGTTATGATTATTATTGCTTTTTAGATGGTTATTCCGGTACAATCAAATCATGATTACGTTGAAGACCAAGAGAAAACAACATTTACATGTCCATATGACACATTTGCATTTAAATCGCATGCCATTTGGTTTATGTAATGCGCCCGCCACTTTCCAACGTTGTATGATGGCTATATTTCACGATCTTATTGAAAAAGTTATGGAGGTGTTTATGGACGATTTCTCCGTGTTTGGTGATTCTTTTGATAATTGTCTTCACAATCTTTCCCTAGTCTTGCAAAATGATGTGAAGAGACCAATCTAGTACTAAATTGGGAAAAGTGCCATTTTATGGTGCGATGGCATTGCACTTGGTCATCGAGTCTCTTCTGCAGGTTTGGAAGTAGATCGAGCAAAGATTGTAGCGATCGAGAAATTACCACCTCCTACAAACGAAAAAGCTATCCGAGCTTCTTGGGCCACGCCGGATTCTATAGAAGGTTTATCCATGACTTTTCTAAAATTTCTAAACCTTTGAGCCAATTGCTAGAAAAAGATCTTTCTTTCAATTTTTCCAATGATTGTTTGCGGCGTTTAAACGCGTTGAAGAAGGCATTGGTGACCGCACCTATTCTTGTCGCCCCGATTGGAGCCAACCGTTTGAATTGATGTGTGATGCGGCGATTTTGCGGTAGGGGCTGTTCTCGATCAAAAGAGGGAAAAGTTGTTTAGATCCATCTACTATGCTAGTAGAACGCTAGATAGTGCTCAACAAAATTACACCACTACCGAGAAGGAGATGTTGGTGATTGTCTTCGCATTTGATAAATTCCGATCATACTTGATTGGAACGAAAACGATTGTTCACACCGACCATGCGGCTATCAAATATCTTTTTGATAAGAAGGATGCGAAACCAAGGTTGATTAGGTGGATCCTATTATTGCAAGAGTTCGATGTGGAAATCAGGGACCGGAAGGGATGTGAGAATGTGGTAGCAGACTACTTGTCTTGAATTGAAAATCAAAAGGGGTCGCAAAGAAGCACGGAATTGATAAAAGAGGAATTTCCTGATGAACGGTTACTCATGCTCGAGGCAAAATTTCCGTGGTATGGGATTTTGTCAACTATTTGGTCACAGGAGTTTTGCCTCCAAATCTATCGTCATATCAAAAGAAGAAATTCCTACATGACGTCAAGTTTTACATGTGGGACGACCCCTACTCTTTAAGAGGTGTCTTGACAAAATCATAAGGAGATGCGTGCCTCAAGAAGAATTGGAGGGAGTCCTACAACATGTGTCACTCTTCACCTGCGGCGGACATTTTGGCCCAACCCGCACCGTGAAGGTATTGCAGAGAGTGGGCTATCTGGCCCACTCTATTTAATGATTGTTATTTGTTTGTGCAACAATGTGACAAGTGTCAACGAATGGGCAACATTTCCAGAAGACATGAGATGCCGATGACAAACATAATCGAAGTTGAATTGTTCGATGTTTGGGGGATTGACTTTATGGGCCCATTTCCATCATCTTTGGGCTATCAATATATTCTACTTGCAGTGGAGTATGTATCCTGTTGGGTAGAGGCGATTCCTTCCAAAACAAATGATGCTCAAATTGTAATGCGGTTCCTTAAGAAAAATATATTTACTAGATTCGGCACTCCAAGGGCTTTAATTAGCGATGGAGGGTCGCATTTTGTAAATAAATTGATGAGCAACCTGTTGGCAAAATATGGAGTGAAACATAAAGCTGCATTGGCATACCATCCACAAGTCAATGGGCAAGCCGAAGTAGCCAACCGGGAGATCAAACAGATTCTTGAGAAGACGGTTAACATCAACCGAAAGGATTGGGCATTAAAATTGGATGATGCTCTATGGGCGTACCGGACTGCATATAAGACACCATTGGGCACATCTCCATATCAACTTGTCTTTGGGAAGTCGTGCCATTTGCCGGTAGAATTGGAGCACAAAGCATTTTGGGCGGTCAAGAAACTAAATCTGGATTTTCAAAAGGGCGGTGAAGAAAGGTTGCTCCATTTAGATGAGATGGAAGAATTTCGGGATGAAGCTTACGAAAATTCTCGAATTTACAAAGAAAGAACCAAACGATGGCACGACAAAATGATTAAGAAACGAGAGTTTTTACCAGGGGAACCCGTCCTCTTGTACAATTCACGCCTTAAACTTTTTCAGGGAAAACTCAAATCTAGGTGGTCGGGGCCTTTCGTGATAAAGAAAATATTGAATCCTCCCGGCGTTGTGGAATTGTTAACAAAAGATGGTGAGACTTTCAATGGCCAGAGGATTAAGCATTACTTCCACCGAGGAAATCAATAGGAGGTGACATCCGTCACCTTGCGAGACCCGTGACGGAACAAAAAGAGGCGTCAAGCTAAAGACGTAAACTATAGCGCTTGTTAGGAGGCAACCCAACGGTTTTTGGTGTGGATTTCAATTTTTTTTATATTTTTTTTCTTGTGTGTGTTTTATTCTAATTTTGTGTTTTTTTTTTCAAAAAAAAAAAATTCCTGAATTGCTGTACAGGTGCGCACGGGTAACCCGTGCGCCAACGCACCACCCGTGCGCCCTACAGAGAGTGGAGTTCTCAACGGGATGGCGCACGGGTAACGCGTGCGCCGACACACCACCCGTGCGCCATACGGGAAAGAGGTAAAACAGAGCAGTTTTAAACACTGCTCTTCATTTTTTCAAACAACCCCAACCCACACTCCTCCCTTTCACCCACTTTCTTCAAAAATCACCCAACCTATCACTCATATTTGTCCATTTAATCCCTCCCCATCACATTTGAACTCCAATTTACATTGAATTCGAGTTTTCTTGAAGAATTTTGAGCAAGAGCACCTAGGGTTCAAGTTATCTATTTCGAGTCTCATTTAGAGAATTCCGGTAAGAACACCGTTTCTCCTTGAGAATTCTTTGTCCATTATGTATTAGGGATCATGATAGGTGCTTATTTTGATATTTTTGCTATGAATTGTTTGAACTACTCTTTGAAGCAATTTATCAAACACTTTGTGGGCTTGTGTAATTGAGGAGATTTTGGATGAAATATTGATGAATAAGGCATGGCCAATGATTGTTTGAGCTTTTAGTTAATACTTTTCTAGAATGGCCATAATTCTTGCTTGTTTGGGGTGGTTGATCGATCAAAGTGAAGTAGGGACGTGAATTTGCATCACCTAATATGTTAGCGTTAATCCCCTACTTTGTTGTTGCCATGGATGATACCGGGTTGCTAATGGAATGTATTTCAGGTACAAATCCTTCATGGCCGAGCAAAGAAATCCCCAGGGTAGAAGGAGACGTGCACGCGAGGCGGCACAACGAGACGTGGCACCGCCAGAGGTAGATCTAAACAGTCCCGCGGCATATGGGGTTGTATTGACAAACGCAGATGATCTTGAGCGATGGAATCGCTTGGTTGGTCGCCAAATAGCTCCATCCCGCTATGCCGACGATGACCGTACCCAAACTTTGGGGATACATGAGGACGTTTGGCGTCTCTTCGCAAAGGTCGGATGGACCAATTTCATGAGCCGAAGGTGGCCGACTTTTAAACGATTCACATTGGAGTTTTTGAGTACCGTAGAAGTACTCAAACAAGGCGGGACTTTTGCACCATATATGATACGCTTTCAGTTGGGAAACGTTCGTAGACAACTATCTATTACCCAATTGAACACCATTTTTGAGGTTCCAACGAACGCTCGTTTCCGACCGATGCCCAATTATGATCAATATGACTTTTGGAGAATCTTGGGTGGAAACACCACAAACGGGGCCTATGTTGTATGCCGCACGGACCGCCAAAGCCTCTTGGATCCAGAATCCAGTTTTCCGGTACATACAATGCGTAACTGTATCCTCCGTGTTCGCCCGAGAAAATATTGGAGGAATGACTACTAAGGAGTTGTATCTACTATGGTGTATGCTCACAAATACACCCTACAACACAGCCGTCAATTTCGCAGAGCAAGTAGAATAGTTGGCTAGGCGAGAAGAGGGGGTATTTCTATAGGGGCCTCATTACCCATATTGCCCGGCATTTCAACGTCGATTTCCGAGGCTTGGAGCCTATTCCGGGCAGCACTCGGGTTAATTAGGCATCGTTGCACCACATGAAGTTCATAGCAAACGAAGACAACACATTGGTACTTCTACAGAAGAAAGGTGCTGCATTTCCGTTGCCTAACCCGCCATACACCACGGTCGATACATTGGCGGACACCACCAACTTCCTAATGAACTCTGACGCACATAACCGAATTACAGAGGCTATAGATGCAAGGAAGAAGCGCAGAGTTGAAGGCTTCCAGGATGAAGAGGATATGGTGGCGGAGGAGGAGGAGCTCCACAGACGAGAAATGGGGGTGGAACCTCATCACCTCCAACTTGGCTATGACATTCCCGAGTCCTCACATGGAGGCGATTACTCCCGACCCTCACATAGTGGGGATCATCCCGGAACCTCTTATGGTGGCACGTCCCAACGAGGCAATGAATTTCAAGATATGTTACGTGCATTTGGGGAGGACTTGCGCCATCAAGGAGAAGAGTTGAGGCAACAGAGGGAGGATTTGCGGCAGCATCAAGCTGATTTCCTCACATTCCGAGAGAACTATGACAGGAGGTCCGAGGAGACGTGGCAAGTGCTACAACAATTACAAATGTGGCACATCTCACAAGGCCACTTCCCACCGCCACCACCACAAAATTGATTATATCTCCACTTTTCACTATTGAAATTCTATTTTTCCCTTTCGATAAAAAAGGTACAATTTCATTCAAGTTTGGGGGAAAAGTAGTATTTTGATATTTGAAAAGTGTAGATAAAAAAAAAATATCCATTGCATTGTTGTGTGTTTTCATATAGTTGCATATAGAGCATTCTAGGTTGCATTGCATTAGAAGCACGTTTATGGCTTTAGCACATTTATTGCTTTCTTAGATGTTAGAGAGTGAGTTATTTGGGCATGTTGCAACTTGTTGTTGTTTGTGTGTTGATTGAAAATTTATATTGTTGGGATTGGATGTTGGTTATGAGTTGATTGAGCCTTGAATAGATAACATTGAGCTTGTTGATATGGAAAAGTTGGTTTGATGCTCTGAATTACATATTTACAAGCCTGTGAGCTTTTGAGCCTTTACTTTGCTTGTATCTTTTGCAGTCTTGTTGTGATTTGAGTGTATCATTCATGTTGTTAAAATTCTAGAACTTGCTTGGGTATCTCTGTCAAGGCCACATGTTGTATGCGAATTGTGAATATGATTAAAGGCCATCTTTGCTAGCCTTTCAAGCCTTTTACCTACCTAAAGATGTTGAAATTCCTAGTTAGCCAAGTTGAGCCTATAGCCTATTTCTTTGATAACCACAAAATTTAACCCTTGATCTTAATATATCCATCACCTTAAACTCGAATGTATAGCGTTGAGTAAAGGGAATGAATGAGGCTGAATGGGTGGGAATTGAAAAGTAGGATAAGTGGGCATACTTGGTTAAATGGAACAAAAAGAGGAAGGAAAGGAGTTGAAAAAGAAGTGTTGAAAATTCACAAATGAAAAAAAAAGTTGATAAACTTGGGGGCGAAGGATTGTAATTTGAGGCGATTCTCAAAAGAAAGAAAGGAAATGGAGATAAAATAAAGTTGATAAAAATGAGGGATGATTGGAGTAGCATATGGGATTGTAATGTAGATGATTGATATGCTCATCGGTCTATATACTCGAGTTTGAGTCACTTTATCCAAAATTTCCTACCCAAACCAAAGAGCATTCATTACAACCAAATCAGAAAGTCCTTTTTGATTCACAAATTGCATACACTCTAGTGGCGGAGATATGAGACGAATTGCAAGCCTATGGTAATTTTGCGACATCGAATTGATTTGAGCGTAAACACGTCCTATATCCTTGTGAGATGAGAGTATACACTTAACTTTGAGGGTCGTAATTCAGAGCATTTCACCATGTTTTGTTTGATGCGTGCCCTTCGAGTAGATATTTGAGGCTTGATTGGTTTGTTGCTTGACATTCATGATGAACAATATGAATTTCTTTTGGATCCTTTGTGTGCGTTTTTATTCTTATCTCCTATTGTGCTCTATCGTGTTTTCAAAATTGTTGATCTAGACGGTCAACGGTGTAAGTTTGGGGATTTTGATAGGTGTGAGTTTTGCATATATTTTGAGGCATATTTCTGGTCATAATGATGAGTAAACATGCATATACTCGCGTAAATGTTACATATTCACTCCTGTGGAAAAGATATTACACTTTGCTTATTTTATAGGAATTCCATGATATTTGAAGCAAATTGAATATAATTACGAAAGCGCAGCAAAGTGGAAACACGGAGAATTGAGTGAACATACGAAAAGTGAAGCCAAAATGAGCAAAAGATGAGCATATAAGGAAAATACAGGGAGCGCACGGGTTGGGCGTGCCTTAGGCACCACCCGTGCACCCCTGAATGAAGAAAAATAGAGCTTCTGCATGGCGGACGGGTAGCCCGTGCTCCGACGCACCACCCGTGCACTCTACAGAGATTGGATGATTTCAACGGGATGGCGCACGGGTAGCCCGTGCTCCGACGCACCGCCCGCGTGCACCCTACAGATTGGAAGATTTCAACAGGATGACGCCGACGGGTCGCCCGTGCTCACGCACCACCGTGCGTCGCTGAAATCCCATAACTGCAAAGATTATGCCCTAAACTGAAAGGTGGGTATAAAAAGGCTTTTTGGGGGGCGCACACAAGGATATTCTGGCATTTTTGGGATCTACAACACAAGACAAGAGTCTATTCTTGGAAGGAGACATCAAGGAGACAATCGGGTTGCATCGGAGCTTGAGGAACAAAGATACATCGAGAGATTGTCGACTTTCCTAAGTTTTTCTTGCTTCTCTTTTAGTTTCAATCTTTCATTTTCATTTGTAATGGCTTTGAACAATTTGTTTATGAGTTGTTTAGAAATCATGTGTAGCTAAACTCTTGAGATTTCCGGTTTTGGAAGTAGATTAATGAACTCTTGTTGGATGTTTTAATCTTAGTCAAAGTTATTATCTTGAAGCCTATTTGAGTATTTTGAGCTTATTCTTGTTGTATCACTTGATCAATGATTTAACTTGTTTGATATATTGATTCATAATTCGAGAGATGAGTTTCAATATTAGATCTTGAATACTCGACACAAATATTTGCATGAATCGAGAGGTTTGTAAATATTTGTGAGGATATTTGATCTTTTAAACTTTTGGGAGTTGAATGCTTCATGTTGAGTAGAGATGCTAGCATAAGTATTTCAATCTACGTTTTATATGCATCTCGAGAGGGAGGATAAAATAGCTTTGTGATCGTCTTATAGGAATATTGATAATAACGTGGCTTGATTAAATCGGATAACAAGAGGATTATTAATCGAAACCTTAACTCGGAAATCCATTTCATTATCTTGATACTTCTATCATTTGTATTATCTTAATCTTGTGTTTTGGTGATTTAAATTGTCTTAATCTCAATACAACAATCATCCAATTTCGATCGTCTAAATAAAAATAAGACTATCTTAGATCAATACTTAGCATATTAATTTATCAGTCTCCGTGGATACGACCTTGCTACCCTATTCTATAAACTGCACCGTACACTTGCGGTGAAGCTAAAAATAAGGCGAACACCAACCATGTGGATAATTGACACATGTATTACACTTACCATATTAGAACCCTACAATTTCTGCTTGATTTATGCTTGAAAATTAACATGGTAAGTGTAATACACGTGTCAATCATCCACACGGTTGGAATATGAGATGAAATACGGTTTTGGAATCGAAGATCCCATCCGGTTTTCGACCCACATAGGGTGGGAAGTTCGATGTTACTGCAATTAGGTAGCACCCAACTCTTTTTGAAATTTTTACGTGTGTCCATTATGACATGTTCATGTGTTTTCTTTCACAAAAAATTAAAATAAAATTGAACACATGTAAAAATCTCAATGGAATTGAAGATTACCCAATTGGGTAGCATCTAATTAGCGGTTTGTACTTCTCAAACTAAGGCAAAAACACAGTCAAATAACGGATATCGAATAGCTTTAAAGCCTGTGGAAATTAAATTAACATCCCCAACTCCTCTTCAGGTCCCAATCGGTGATGGAAATGGCTAGTCTCCAATATGATCTGTGTTTTCGGGTACAATTGTTACATGGATTGTCGCCGTCTGCAGTCAATCAACTTACGGTAATTTTACTTTGAAAAAACTAGAGAGTTCCATATCTATATTTGTCAATGGTGATTTTCTAATGATATATACACACACATATATATAATATTCAATTTGCCATCCTATTTTTCCAATGAATTATTTACGTTCTATGTGGACATTTCTATTTAAAAAAAAGTCAACTCTTCTCGAGAGTCGAGATAATGACAACATAACTAAAGATCTGGATAGAATTGATTTAAAAAATTATTCCATTGTCCTATTTTATTTTATACTAGAACAACACCCTGGATTATACAAAGTCAACTCTCCACAAGTTTGTTTGCAATAAATTTTGATGTGATAGAGTCCTTTTTTTTTTCTTTTTAGCTCGTTTTCTGCTAATTTTTTATACAAATAATATAATATTTAAGCTTTCAAGATAACAAACTTAAAAAATAACGTAAATTTCTTTAATTTTTGGATTATTTTTTGACCTTATAATATGTTAAATTTTAAATTTTTTATATATATTTGAAATTCAAAAATATTTTATTAATTCAAATGAGAGAATATATTCTATAAACAATACAGATTTTGATCTAATTAATAGTCTTTTTTTTTATTTCTTGGTTGTTTTCTACATTTGTTTATACGTATACCAAATTTAAAAGATAATGTTGTCAAAAATAATTAAAAGATAACAAATTTAGAAGATAGTGTATATAGAATCTTTGATTTTTGGATTATTTCTTATCTTTTAAAGTTGTCATCTTTTAAATTTGTACATAAAAATATTACATGGATAAATGTGAATCAACCATGTGGAATTGGGAAATTAGGGTCTGATTTTCAGAGTGGGGGATGGGAAGTCGATTAGGATGTGGGATCATCCTTGGGTCTTGGGTGTCAAAACACTTCTACCTGTTAGTAGTGAGTATGTGAGGGATATTACTTGGGTTAGTGAGTTGTTGAGCCCCTCTGGGCTGTCTTGGAACCAGAGTCTTATTAGGAACTGTTTCTTTCAAAGGGACTGTGAGGTAATTCTGAAAACTCCTGTCAGTGGCCCGGGTGTTAGAGACAAAAATTTTTGGCACCTTAATCCAAATGGCCAGTATTCAGTCAAAAGTGCTTATAAAGCAATCAGTCTTGAAGCTAAATATTTTAGAGACTATCCTGAGAGTAGTGTGAGTGGCATTAGATTACCTAAACTTTGGAAAGGTACTTGAAAGCTCAAAATCAAAGGTAAAATTAAACATTTTATCTGGAGATGCTTCTATAATATCCTTCCTACTAAAGTTAATCTTTGTAAAAATGGTGTGGACCTAGATGTTGTTTGTGGTTTTTGTGGGGATGGTTTGGAATCTATGGAACATATTTTTTTCAATTGTGACAGGGCTTTAAAATTCTGAAAATTGGCCCCGGTTGTTTGGGATCCTATCCCTCTGAAATCTGGTTCTTTTACTGATTGGTGGAGTAACATTGCATCCACAAAAGCAAAGGAGTTTTGGCAAGAAAGACTCCAATTGACTACTTACTTAGTATGGTGGCTTTGGAAAACTCGTAACTGTTGGCTTTTTGAAGATACTTATATATCACCTAAAGATGCTGTTGCAGGTGCCTTGTCGGAATGGATTGAATTTGGAGGAGGCATTAAACAACATCTTTAGCTTTTTGGCTCTTTGCATGGCACCGGTGCTCCTTGGTTTGTAAAGGCATATACTAGGGACTTTATTGTTCAGTGGTTACTCATTTCTCATCTTTAGTTGGGTGTTTTTTTGGTTATGATTTCATCAGATATTCTTTGTACTTTGGCTTGTAATATCTATTAGCATCATACTTTTGTTTTGATCACCCCTGAACTCATTTTTTGTGGTCGTGTGTGGCCGGCTCTTCTGTTTTGTTTCTAATTTTTCCATCTTGGTGATGGTACCTACTCTCCCGATTCTTAGTGTATGATTTGGGAGAGGAATTGTAGCCAATGGGCTGTGACTATGGTTGTTATTGGTTTTTCAATAATATTGTTATCGTTTGGGAAAAAAAAATGAAATTGACACGTGCAAAAAATTAGTGAGGTGATGACATGTGTCAATATTGTTTTTCTTTTAGTATATAGAGTTAATTTTATTTTTGAAAAAATGCCCAGTGTTTTTATAAAATAAATATAAAGTCACTACAAGAAAAAATGTCTATTAGGAAATTAACTGATGTCGTAATCGGTGATGTTAAAAGTCTAGATATTCGACATCAGTTTTAAACGGGTAAACAATCAATGTTGTTAACATACTTTTTTTTAAGGAATGTTGTTAACATTCTAGACATCAGTTAATTACCGAATTTGAGTTTTTGAAAATTGACGTTATTTTTTCTTTCCATATGTTGGCTTACACATCGATCTTGAATAAAACGAAATCAGTTAGAAACTGATGTATTAAGTATTGTCAATGGGCGAAAATTGATTTTACTTGTATTTAACACATCGTTAAAACCAATTAGTTTCTAATAGATGATTGTTTAAAACCGATGTCGAATGTTCAAAAACCGTTTTTTATTTAGTTTTACCAAAATTGTCTGCCTTTTATAACATCAGTTTTTAACTAATGTATAATCATGAATCTTTCATCATCGACCTTATATTTATACCTATAATGTGTATATACATACCATTCACCATACCATTGGCCATCAAAGCAATAGACACCCTGATCCAATACACCTCAAAATGAAAAGACACAGATCACATCATGTCAAAATCATTTCCGAAAAAAATAGGACTATAATAACTTCCAATCCACATCCAAGATCCCAATCCACATCAAAAGGAAACAAGACAATCAAATTAAACAAGACCACTGATCCAATCCACATGAAAATCATTTCCAAAAGGCGATCACATTACAGTATCTTGAACACAAAAGAACGCAAATAACAGTAATGATATAAATCAGATTTTCAAAATTGGCACTACAATATCATAAGTTCCTAACGACACTGCTAACTCATGCAAGAAAAATAGTCTAATATTCCCAACTAACATATGGAGGAAAAGAGATTCTCCAAAAACTTTCAAGGCATCATGCAATTCTCTGTCGTCCTTAGAGTTGAGTAAACAAATTTTACAGGAACAAACACATCACATAAAGGGAAAAAAATTTTAGCAACTTTGAACTTTACGTGTTTTTACACTTTGTAACCCTACCTTTTTTATTAGTTGCAACCTTTGTACTCGCTTATTTTACAATTTACATCCTCCGGTGCACCTGAGTAAGAATATTCCGGGAATAATCGGTCATGTGCGTGGCATGCCCCTTCTCGAGGGCTTTTTTTCGTCATTTTAAGTCATTAGTTTTCTTTTTTTTTTATAAAAAAATGGTATTACTTGTATTAAAAATCTGAAAAAACTCAAAATTATTATTGAAAAATCTGAAAAATCTTAAAAAATCTGTTTTAAAAAATCTGAAATTTTTTTGAAATATTGAAAAACATTTTAATTTCTAAATCACAAAAACTCAAAATTATTTTTTGAGTTATTTTGACGTTATTTTTTCTTTCCATATGTTGGCTTACACATCGATCTTGAATAAAACGAAATCAGTTAGAAACTGATGTATTAAGTATTGTCAATGGGCGAAAATTGATTTTACTTGTATTTAACACATCAGCGTTAAAACCAATTAGTTTCTAATAGATGATTGTTTAAAACCGATGTCGAATGTTCAAAAACCGTTTTTTATTTAGTTTTACCAAAATTGTCTGCCTTTTATAACATCAGTTTTTAACTAATGTATAATCATGAATCTTTCATCATCGACCTTATATTTATACCTATAATGTGTATATACATACCATTCACCATACCATTGGCCATCAAAGCAATAGACACCCTGATCCAATACACCTCAAAATGAAAAGACACAGATCACATCATGTCAAAATCATTTCCAAAAAAAAAGGACTATAATAACTTCCAATCCACATCCAAGATCCCAATCCACATCAAATGGAAACAAGACAATCAAATTAAACAAGACCACTCGATCCAATCCACATGAAAATCATTTCCAAAAGCGATCACATTACGAAGATCTTGAACACAAAAGAACGCAAATAACAATGATATAAATCAGATTTTCAAAATTGGCACTACAATATCATAAGTTCCTAACGACAACGCTAACTCATGCAAGAAAAATAGTCTAATATTCCCAAATAACATATGGAGGAAAAGAGATTCTCCAAAAACTTTCAAGGCATCATGCAATTCTCTGTCGTCCTTAGAGTTGAGTAAACAAATTTTACAGGAACAAACACATCACATAAAGGGAAAAAAATTTTAGCAACCTGAACTTTACGTGTTTTTACACTTTGTAACCCTACCTTTTTTTTATTAGTTGCAACCTGTACTCTGCTTGTTTTACAATTTACATCCTCCGGTGCACCTGAGTAAGAATATTCCGGGAATAATCGGTCATGTGCGTGGCATGCCCCTTTCTGAGGGCTTTTTTCGTCATTTTAAGTCATTAGTTTTCTTTTTTTTTTTTTTATAAAAAAATGGTATTACTGTATTAAAAAATCTGAAAAAACTCAAAATTATTATTGAAAAATCTGAAAAATCTTAAAAAATCTGTTTTAAAAAATCTGAAATTTTTTTGAAATATTGAAAAACATTTTAATTTCTAAATCACAAAAACTCAAAATTATTTTGAAAAAGTTATTATTAAACTAAAAGATGTTTAAAAATCTGAAAATTTGTTTAAAAATTTAAAACAATTGTTAAAAATCTAACAATTACTTGAAATAATAAAATATAAAATTAAAAAAAGCTGAAAATTGTTTAAAAAATATGAAAATTTGTCTAAAAATCTGAAAATAGATTAAAAACAAAGACTTTTTGAATTTTTTACAAAAACAGTATCTGAATTTTTTATAAAATAAAAAAATAGAGTAAAAACTTAGAATTGTTTTAAAAAACTATAAATAATTTTTAAAAATTCTGGAAATTACGCCAAATATGTAAAACAATCTAAAAGTCAAAGGGAAAAAAATCTGAATTTTGTTTAAAAATTAGATTATTTTACATATTTGGCATAATTGTTGGATTTGTTTTAAAAATAATTCACATTTTTTTGTAAAAATTTCAAAAGTCTTAGTATCAATCCATTTTCAGATTTTTAGACACATTTTTCATGTTTTTAGATAATTTTCAGATTTTTTTAATTTTATATTTTAATATTTCAAATAATTGTTAGATTTTAAACAATTTTTTTAGATTTTTAAACAAATTTTCAGATTTTTAAACATCTTTTAATTTAATAATAACTTTTTCAAAATAATGTTTAAAAAAATTCATATTTTTTTCAAAATAACTTTTTCAAAAAAAATAACTTTTATTTTAACAAAGTTTAAAAATAACTTTTTCAAAAAAAAACAGATTTGTTTTTAAAAAAAGCCCTCGAGAATGACGAAACAAAATTAATTTTGAGTTTTCTGTAAAGTAACACTATTTTAAAAAAAAAAAATTAATGACTGGAAATAACGAAAAAAGCCCTAAGGAAGGGGCATGCCACGCACATGACCGAATATTCCCAGAATATTCTTACTCAGGTGCACCGAAGGATGCAAATTGTAAAACATGCAGAGTACATGTTGCAACTAATAAAAAAAAAACGGTAAGGTTGCAAAGTGTAAAAACACGTAAAGTTCAGGTTGCTAAAATTTGTTTTCCCTCCCATAAATCCAAATGAATAAACTTTGGCCAATGAACTTCCAAATGCAAAAACCATAATATTACCTGTACCACCCTGCCACTTTCAGAAACACAAGTTTTGCTTTACATTGTCGTCTCAAGCCGGAGTATTTCCTAGAGTTACCAATTCACTTCATTGTCGTTGGAGTATTTCTTAGATTGACAAACAAAAATACTTTCACTTTGATTCTGCGCAAACTATACAAATAAGAGACAAACAAAAATATATTCACACATATACATCAAGTAGAGGCAATGTTGTTATAGAAAAACAACATATCCAAATCAATCGTAGGGATTAAAGTAACTTGCTAGCACAAACAAACTCGGGTAACCAAGTACTCAATGTGTATTTGCATTCTTTATGGAAAATATCAAAGCTTGCAAAACAGAACAACATTGTCTATTAAAATAATAGAATCACCGGAAAAAGGAAAAAAAATCAGATCCAACTATACTAACCACAAAACATGCAAAAGTAAAAATGATACAAACCATCCACTAATTAACAAAAGAATTTGTTGAGAAAACTTATTGTATAGATTTTGATGATGCTATGTAAAACTTAGATTAGAAAGTTGGCACCCCATTTTCTGTTGTAAATTCAACTGTATAATAGGTAGGATCTATAAGCTGAGTCGAAGCGGCCAAGTTGAAGATTGTAGAAGTTAACTGAAGGACAAAGTAAAGCATCAACTGAGTATCGAAGAGAAGTCTCAGTCAAGTACCAAAAAGTTGTGTTTGTCAGTAGACTGGCAGATAAGTCACTCTCAAATGTTTGGAGAAGAGCTATAAATGGGTATAGGAGCAAAAGGACTCGAAAAAAGCTGAAGAAGTCCATTGGAATGCAAAGTCAAAGAATTACTCAAAGTGGAAAGAAGACAGACTGCAACCTTAAAGTTGTTTTGCTGAGAGAGTGTAAAAGGCTGGGAACCAACGAGATGTTCACAGAACGCCTGTTGCGTTTCAGGAAAACCTGCAGACCATTAAACTAAGGTTGGGTCAACATCAATTGTTGCATAACAAGACAAGCCAAATCAAGAAGTGATATTTGAAAGTGTGTCTATCTCTTCAACGAACATATTCTTGAACTGTAACTATAAACAACTGAGGAGCTTATGTGAGAGAGTACTTACAACACAAGTGAATATCTGAGCAAAGAAAGAAAGCAAGCAAAATACTCTCAAGTAATACACTTTAATCCTCAAGCCTAAAATCGAAGTCTATCTATGCAACACACTCAATGAAGGAATGAAAAGCTTCAACCTGTTGAAGAGGATAATAATTTTAAGAACAAAGGGGTATGCAAATCCAAGGATTGAAAGAAGTGTAGTGAGGTTCAAGTTTGAACCAGCTTTGAATTCGTTGGAGGGCTTCGTGATCAAAACCAAGGGTTCGAAGGAGCTAAAGTAGCGAGACAACTTTCTTGTGAAGAGCTGAGTCCTAGGAGTGAAGCCAGCTGTGTGATAAAGGCTTACTCGGACTGTTTATCCTTTTTGTAACACGACTGGTGCATTAGGGGATTACCTCCAGGAGTTGGAAATGAGTGGAGTAGAAGAATTACCCATCCTCGAACCACTATAAAACTGCTCTGTGTTTATTTTCTTTCAGCAGTTTATTTCTTGCATGTTTCATTTTTCTGATTGATAAATTAGCCAAACTCAACTGATAAAAACCTAATCAAAACAAGTGTTGTAAAACCTATTTAACAAAAGGGTGTAAGACTTCCGTTGTTAAAACCAAGTTAGCTGGATTTTTAAAGAGCTCACTTCACGCAACTGAGTTACTCTATCAATAGCTCAGTCAAGTCTATTGAGTGCACTACAAAAAAAAAACGCTCAAAGACATCACTTAAAAGACATCTATTTCCCGAATTATTATATAGATATGTGCAAAACATAAATAATGAGACGCATTAAGTTGTATCAACAGTTAGTTGGAGATCATTCCGTATATATAGATTTGTACATAATATAAACAATTGACATATTAAGCTATGTCAATGGTGGGAGGAAGATCATTCCTACATATATAGATTTGAATATAAAGTTTTATATTTTTCTCTAGAAAAATATTATCAAAAACTATATCAAAATATAATGTATTGTTTGGAGAATGCATCTTATCAATTTTTTATATATACATACAATATATATGAAAAGATTTTGTGTCATTAGAATTATATTTAGGATTTTATTAAAGTATTTTCTTTGAATCACTAAATTTTTACAAAATATATTCAAGTTTTAAGAATAAAATATAATATTATATTATGTTATATTATATAATATAAATATATAATCAGGAGGTATGTTTATATATAATCTCGTATACGATCTCGTTTTATCAATTATCATGAGCTTGTTTTCAGAAATCTTACTTTGTATGATTAAGATTATATCTTATCAAATTTTTATTTATGCATATGATATATTGTTAGAAAATTCTCAAATTGTTCTTTCGTATGATAAAGTAGTGGACAAACAACAAAGAAAACTTTTTCAATGAACTTATAAATAATCTCGATTTTTCTGAGATGCTAAACTAAATATATAATTATAATAATTATAATATAGGTAAGAGTATAGAAGGTATTTGTACTATATCAAACTATAGAAATATAATATATATCATCCAGGAAATTGAGTGATTCCCCCATGTTCTAACTTGGAAAGTGCCCATCGATACTATCAAAATCAAGGAAGATATATGCGTATGATATATTGTTAGAAATTTCTTAAATTGTTCTTTCGTATGAATTTAATTTTATAAAAAAAAGTTTAAGTATTCAAAAACGTTAGTATAGACAGAAGACACACTATAATTTTTTCCAAAAAATAAGAAGTTACTATTATTTAAATAAGAAAATATAAGATCAATCAGAACCTAATTGATATAATGTATTTATGATTTCCAGAAAAAAATTATTATTTAAATTAAGAAAGTATAAAATTGATGCGTGTAAACTATACGTGCATTTTGTGGCTTAAAATGATATATATTTGATGCATTATCACGCATATTTAGTGTGTTTTTACTTGGTTTCCTTAGAAGGCCATGATACGGAAACGGGAGCTTTAAACGAAGAAATATCACCGAATGCCAGGATAAGACCGACAAATGCGAAGAGAAGATCAAAACAACGAAGAAAACGGACAAAAACACTTCACACGGTCGGACCTTGTGGTGTGACACGATCGTGTGAAAATACCGTGTGAAAGTGACACGACCGTGTGAAAAAGGAAAAGAAATATGGGACGGAACCAAGCTGCACGGCCAAACCATGTAGCCCACATGGGCGTGTGGGAATGGGTAGCGCAAGACATCACACGGCCAGGCCGTGTGAGACTCAGACGCGTTGTTTTTGGTGTTCTTTTCCGTTCCAACTCTACAAGTGATCTCTCCAAGCATCTATAAAAGGGACCCAAGGCTTGCACAAAATTTGATCATCCAACACAACATTCATACAACAAAAACACACATCAAATTACGCAGCAACACAAGATTCGAAGTCTTCTGAGAGAGGAGGGCTAGGTCGCGAAAAACACCAAAAGGCATTTCGCATCTGCGGAGCACAAGAGCTTCAGAAGGCTAAGGAGGGAATCGATCCCGACAAGAAGGGGTTTTCTTTCTATGTCTAGATCTCTTGTCTATGCTTAAACGATGTCATAATGTTGATTTCAAATTTATCTATGAATTTGTTATCAATATTGGGTTAATCTTTCAGATCTTAGGGGCATAATCGAAACTGCGGATTTATGTTAAATCTTGATTAATTATTCTCTTAATTTATTCATGTGTTCTATTTTATGAATTCGAGTGCTTATTCTTAATTGCTTTTTATTTGGCCAATAATTTGCATGTCATATTTGTTAGTGCGAAATTCGGAAGAGGAGTTCTAACAAAGATGGAAATTGAATTCAGACATAAATTGGTATATCGAGTCGGGAGACCTACAACTGTTTGTGGGAATTCATTCAATTCATAAATCTATTCGGAGTTATTAATAGTTGTATCGAGTCGGAAGACCTACAATTGTTATTAATCTCATCATTATGCGCCCGGAAGGGGAATAGACTATCTTAGGAATTGAACCCATAGAATTGCATGAATTGGTTTTGAAACTTTAATTGGATTTAATAATGAAGAAACATGTTGAGATTATGTGCCTAGGGTTGCTTTTGTAATTGTTGAAAATACTTGTGGGGTTCGCAAAATTTATGTCTTTTATTTTGTTATTTTTGATTTTTACTAAAATTTGATATTCGGTCGCTTCAATAAAATTGGAATACAATGTTATTATAGCTTAAGTGTTTCATATATCAATTCCTGAGGAATTCGACCTTGCTTGCCATTATTTTATAAACTACATTGTACACTTGCAGTTGTATGATCCAAATATTTTTGGCAAATAAGTTTTTGGCGCCGTTGCTGGGGATTGAAAGATTCAACTTAGATATAGTAATAAGTAATTCAATCTTAATTGAAGCTTTTGGTAATATTTTTATTTTTTTATTCTTGATCTTTTTTGTAAATATATATATATTTTTTTGTAAAATATGTTTTTTTTTTTTATTTTTGTAAATATTTTTTTTAATTATTGCTTAGTTTCTAACATCGTTCTTGTTGAGTACGAGTCTTAAATCGTTGGAGACACAAACAACCAAAATCGCTACTACAGTGGGAGTCCAACATCAAAAGGGCAAATTCCCAGGCGATACAAAACTTAATCCGAGAAAACAATACAACGCCATTCGTCTGATGGATGGTACAGAATATGAGGGCTCAAGGATTTCAACCGACACTGTTCAATGACAATGATGTTAGAAATCTGAAGTCTAGCTTAAGACGTAAAACTTAGCGCTTTGTAGGAGGCAACCCAAGAGGCGTCGCGAAAAACCCCAGGGGTTAAAAGAGAATATGACTGACGCACACGGGCGTGTGGACGCACACGACCCGACCGTGCGATCTGCTCCCCCAGTTTCAAATTTGATGGACGAGCTCCCGGCTTCACAGGAACGATCCATGTAAGTATTTATTATGCATTACTCTTTTCTTTTGATAATTTTCTCATATATTCCGGACGAAGCATATTTTAAGTTTGGAGGAGTTATCGAGAATGCGTAATTTAGTACTTTCTTTTTGCATTGCATTTAGCATTGCATGTAGAGCATATTTGTATTAAAATTTTCGATTTTTTTTGAAATTTTTTATTTTTTTTATTTTAGCATGTTTATCGTTTTAGCACGTTTAATTATTTTTGTGTGTGTTCTAATCAAGATTTTCGAATATGCCCAAAAGCTTCCGTATGATTCTTACTATGAGAATTTAATTGAATTAGATAACATACTTTTGGGAATAATGTGATGAATTGTTGAGGAAATATCATTTATTCGCTTAGCATTAGTTGAGAAAATTGGGTAGTTTGAGCATGTTGCGAAAAATAAGCATGTGAGCTTTTTGTGCCTTAAACTGATTTATTTTATGCAGACTTATTTTTGTCATGAGTGTGTCATTCATGATTGATAGAACTCTAGAACTCGCTTTGGTATCTTCATTGAAGCCATGTGTATGTGTGCAATTTTTGAAAATGATTTAAGGTCATCTTTGTTTAGCCTCATAGCCTACCTATGAACTCATGATTCCCTAGTTATTTATGCAGACTTATTTTTTTCTTGAGTGTTTCATTCATGATTGATAGAACTCTAGAACTTGAAGATACCATAAGCACTCTAGAACTTGCTCTGGTATCTTCATTGAAGCCATGTGTGTGTGCAATTTTTGAAAATGATTTAAGGCCATCTTTGTTTAGCCTACTTAGCCTAAAAAGCCTACCTATGAACTCATGATTCCCTAATTAGCCAATTTTGAGCCAAAAATTTTATTTTGAGCCACATTGATCTTTAAAATTGCAAAATAATTTTATCCCGAAAATTTTTGAGCTTATAGAAAATGAATAAGTTTGGGGGAGATGTGGTAAAAATTTATGAAAAAAGAGAGAAAGTTGGCAAAAGAAAGAGGGATGAGCAGTATCCGGGTAAATGAAAAAAATACATGAAGCTCGAAAAAGAAGGAAATGTCTCTAAAAAAAGAAGAGAAAATCGAGCAAAGCAAAAGAAAAATTCTGAAAATTGTGAAAAAAATGAGAGTTTGAGGCTAAAGAAAAAGAAAAGAAGGCAAAAAAGGCCTGATAATGAAAAAGGAGAAATAAAGGTGGAATCAAAGTGAAAAAAAAAAAAAAAAAGAAAATGAGCCTTACCAAATTTTCCAAAGAGCCTACATTACAACCAAGTAAAAGTCCTTTTTAATTCTTAGATTGTGCACACAAAAGTGATCGAGATGTTAGACGATTTGCAAGCCTATGGTAGTTCTACTTTCACTGAATTGAATTTGAGCGTAAACACTATCCATACACTTTTGAGAGCCGAGTGATACACTATCTACTTGTGAGTCGCAATGGCAAGTACCCAAGAGAGTATTAAATATGCCGAGTTTATGAATGATGACTTCTTGATTATAAATTGCATGGTTTTCTTGAGTATGGAGTCGAATGAGATTTAATGTTCATAGTGTTATTGTGTGTTCTTTTTACCCCTTCATATTATTTTTCTTAATTTTCTCGAGGACGAGCAATGCTTTAAGTTTGGGGGATTTTGATGCGTGTAAAATATACGTGCATTTTGGGGCTTAAAATGATATATATTTGATGCATTTGCACGCATATTTAGTGTGTTTTTACTTGGTTTCCTTAGAAGGGCATGATACTGCATATTCTTGTAACTTTTTACAGGAAAGGGAGCTTTAAAAAAAGAAATATCAGCTGGAATGCCCGGATAAAACTGACAAATGCAAAAAAAAGATCAAAACAACGAAGAAAATGGACAAAAACACTTCACACGGCCGGACCGTGTGGTGTCACACGACCGTGTGAAAATACCGGTGTGAAAGTGACAAAACAGTGTGAGAAAGGGGAAGAAACAGGGGACATAACCAAGCCGCACGGCCAGACCGTTTAGGCCCACACGGGCGTGTGGGAATGGGCAGCGCAAGACATCACACGGCCTGGCCGTGTGGGACTCTGGAGACGCGTTTTTTTTAGTTCTTTTCCCATTCCAACTCTACAAGTGATCTCTCCAAGCATCTATAAAAGGGACCCAAGGCTTGCACGAAATTTGATCATCCAACACAATATTCATACCACAGAAAACACATCAAATTATGCAGGAACACAAGATTCTAAGTTTTCTGAGAGAGGTGGGCTAGGTCGCGAAAAACACCACAAGGCCTTTCGCATATACGGGAGCACAAAAGCTTCAAAGGCTTAGGAGGGGTTCCATCCTGACAAGAAGAGGTTTTCTTTCTATGTCTAGATCTCTTATCTGTTCTTAAACGATGTCATAATATTGATTTCGAATTTGTCTATGAATTTGTTATCAATGTTTGGCTAATCTTTCGGATCTTAAGGGCATAATCAAAACTGCGAATTCATGTTAAATTTTGATTAATTATTTTCTTAATTGATTCATGTGTTCTATTTTATGAATTCGGGTGTTTATTCTTAATTGCTTTCTATTTTGCATGTGATATTGGTTAGTGCAAAATTCGGAAGAGGAGTTCTAACAAAGACGGAAATCGAATTCAGACATAAACGAGTGTATCGAGTCGGAAGATCTACAATTGTTATAATCTTTGTTTATGCGCCGCCCGAGAGGGAGAATAGACTATCCTAAGAATTGAACCCATAGAATTACATGAATTGGTTTTGAAAGTTTAATTGGATTTAATATTGAAGAAACATGTTGAGATTATGTGCCTAAGGTTGCTCCTGTAGTTGTTGAAAATACTTGTGGGGTTCACAAATTTATTTATTTTATTTTGTTATTTTTGATTTTTACTAAAATTTGATATTCGGTCGCTTCAATAAAATTGGAATACGATGTCATTATAGAGGTAATTACAAAAATACCCCTGAGGTTTTGGATAATTACATAAAAACCCAGAGATTTTTTAAAATTACAAAAAACCCTTAAGGTTTGATTCTGTCTTACATTTTCCCCTTCATAAGCAAAACAAATATCAAAACCCCCTGATATTTAATAAAATACTATTATTACCCCCTTAAATTTAACACATAATCAAACCTGATGGGATTTTTTGTAATTTTAAAACATCTCTGGATTTTTTTGTAATTAGCCCAAATATCAGGGGTGTTTTTGTAATTATCCCTAAAAAGTATTATATAAAATATTTTTGATATCATAGATATAAATCTATATATATATTATTTAGCACATATTAAAATAATCTTATATCAATTTACGAATAACATATTTAATAAAATTTATTTAAAAAATCTTATTTAAGAGAATTTGATAATTTAAATTATTTTTCTCAATTACTATCATTAATTTATAATTACCAATCAAGATCTTTAAATCAAGTAAAAAAACATCATCCATTCATTTCTTCATTCCTTGTACATACCGATCATAGGAATAGTAATACTACATCATTCCATTCCTAATGTTATTCTATTCCTAAATTCATTCCATTCCAACCTAATTCCATTCATTCATACCAATCATGCCGTAAGTGTTTCATATATCAATCCCTGAGGAATACGACCTTGTTTGCCATTATTCTATAAACTACACTGTACACTTGCAGTTGTATGATCCAAATATTTTTGGCGAACAAAAATCAATTTTCAATCTAAACTTTGAATGTCTAATATCAAAATAGGTAGATAAATATAAACAATAATTCCTATTAACATGAAAAGTATATTAATAAATAAAAAATAAATTTCTATATATAAAAGTTATTATAATTATAATTTCATATTAAATAAATATTTAATTTATTCAAAATAAATTTATATAATGCTATGTATAGATATATGTGTTGTATATATATAATATTTGGATAGATATGCTGAGATATTTTCGTTAATTAAAATAAGTATTTTTAATTGACTTTAATCAACTTTAATACAACTCTATACATTTATGAACAAATAGGCTAAGCCCAATAACAATTATATATTCATCACAAATAGCCAAATAACACGAATATACAAATTAATGTCCAATAGCCCGAATGTATAGTTTTAAACTTCATTACAAAATAAAAGACAAAAATATTTTTTTCGTCCACTAAGTGGACAAGTTCAAAGATTTAGTCCACACTTTTAGAAATTTTGAAATTAGTCCACTAAGTGGCAAAAATTCGGACTTTTAGTCAACTAACCGACTACAATAGGTAAAAGTGACCTGCATGCTATGTGAATTTTATTTTTTGGCTTTTTTTTAGGGGAGAAACTATATTTTGCGGATAGGACATCCTATGTGGCATTTTGGAGGGAAAAAAAATAATATTTTCAATGTAAATTAGATAAAAAAATATAAGATTCATTATGATTGTGAATAAAATGAAAATAGTTAACATAATTTATTTAAATTATTTATTAATTCGAAAAATGCAAAATAATTTTAATTTTTTTTCTGAAAAATAAGAATAATGTTAAAAAATTTAAAATATTAAAATCGGATAAATGTATTTGAGATTATGAAATAAAAAAAAAATTGTTTATATCATAACATTTTCTATCCGATTTACAAGGCAAAATTTGTTCTGGTATTTTTAATTTTCATCCACCACTTTTAAATTGATTTTAGGATTTTGGGAAGTTGTTGTTTTGGTATATTTATTTAATTATAAGTTTAACATTTTTTGAATATAAAATCACAATATTTAGCCATAAATTTGTTGTATCATTTAGTAACTTTCTGTAATTTAAATTTACTTAAAGTTTGAATTAAAGTAATAATTTATACTCATTTCAAATATTAGATTTATCAATAGATATATAAATTTATTATTTTTGTTATAATTTTTATGTTTGAATCAAAGTTTGTATTTTTATTATTAAGGAGTAATAATTATATATTTTTTTATTTATTTTCTTTTTACCACAATAAATTTTTATTTGTAGTTGAAATAAATATATTTTTCTATATTTTAAGTCCAGTGTTTTAAAAATACTAATATTAATAAGTAATTTAAACCTATGATATAAATAATTATTTTATTTTATAATTTTGAATATATTTATCCAATTAAATATTTTTTATTAACATTTTATTCATAAATCACAATAAATATTATATTTTCATCTAATTTACATTGAAAATACTATTTCCCTGCTTCAAAATGCCACATAGGATGCCCCATCAGCAAAATATATTTCCTCCCCTAATAAAAAGCAAAAGATCACTTTTACTTGTTGTAGCCGGTCAGTGGACTAAAAGTTCGAAGTTTTGCCACTTAGTGGACCAATTTCAAAAATTTCTAAAAGTAGTGTGGACTAAATCTATGAACTCTTCCACTTAGTGGACGAAAAAAATGTTTTTGCCCAAAATAAAATTTTGAGTAAATATATCTTATATTCTTTATGTTTATATTTTATATATGCAATATAAGTGTCAAATTCAAGACTGTAGAATGGTGATTTTTGTTATATTTTACGTCAAAAATGGATCAAAAACGAAAAAAATATTAATAAATGTTAAATGATATAAAACAAAGATAGATATAATAATTAATGCAGTACAAAAAAATTTTTTATTGAAGCGATCGAAAATCAAGTATTTTTGATAACTAAAAATCGAAAATAAAAAGAAATAAAAGAAATAAATTTATGAAGCCCACAAGTATTTTCAACATCTTTAGGAGCAACCATAGGCACATAATCTCAACATGCGTCTTCAATATTAAATGCGAATATAGTTTTAAAAACCAATTCATACAATTCTATGGGTTCAATTCCTAAGTTTGTGTAATACCCTTGCCACTCATTTGATCAAATATTTAATCATTGTGGCATTTTGGGATTTAATTTTTTCTAATTAGAAGGCATAATATAAATACTATAAGAAACTCAAATGTCAAGTCTAATAAAATGCATGCTGATGATTAAAATATTAATAAAAATAACAATTTTGTGTGAAAGAAATAACATTTAAAATAGTGTTACAGAATAAAGCAGGACCTTATAGAAATATATATATATATATATATTTAATATAACTGCATATATAATTTGTATTTTAATTTATATAGAATTGTGTAGTAAGGAGTAAAGTGCATATATATGTATATATTGGAATAAGATATATTAAGTATAAAAGAAGAATATGTAATTAATATATATGTGTAACTTTGCATACACAAATTTAACGATTTGGAAATGCCACGTTAGTAATCACAAGCATGTATCTTAACTTGGTTGATAAGAACTAATAATGAAAATACATATGTACACATGTAAGATTTTTAAATTTAATAGCTTAACTCTTAAGCTTTCTATATACTTTGTAAACACACATCAGATTCGTTCATGATTAGGTTAGCTTTACGTGTGCCTGCGTAGATGCCTTAAGATATATATGTGGTCTGTAGGTACACTAATCATCTATTTGGTGCACACACTTGCCTCACACGTGTAATCAGTTCATGAGTTTTGCACCGCCTCCACTTGATTTAAAGGATACATTTATGTACTCACTCACACGGGTTAATATGGAGAACAATTAGTAAGTACTAAAAACAAAAGAAAAAGAAACAGAGAACAAGAGATATCTCGGCAGAGAAAACAAAAAAAAGGAAGAGAAAAGGAAAAAAGAAGGGCAGAGAAGAGGGGTAGCAAATGACTCGCAAGGAAGCACGAGAAGTAGCTTTGGCATTTTAATTACCTCTCCGCTCGATTTGACCAAATGTGGGTAAAATGTCATTTTCCTTAAAGAAATTAGGTTTGTTTATAATTTTATAAATTTCCTGGTATTAGCTATTTCATGATCTTCATGACATTAAACTGTCTCGAAATTGACGGTATACGCTAATCTCACGATAGAAGATTGTTCTATGATTGTTTTTCTTTTGTTAAGGAAAAACATAAATCGTATCATTCCCGGTTTGAATTTACATTGCTTGCATTATAATTCTTGTAACTGTCTGACTTGGTATTTGAATGCAAATAAATGTCATTTTCACAAAATACTGACTGTTTGAGTCTATTACGGTGTGGGTAGGTTAGACAACAGATCGAAAATGTTGCCTGTGGTCCTTGCTTAACTACCCATGTGCCTATTCCCACTTTCTGGTTGGGCCGGAGACGGCGGCAAAATTTGGGTCGTAGAATGGTATATTTCGGAATATGACGATCTCTGGGTAAACAACCCATAGCTAAAGAGACGTCGAGCCAACTGGGAGGGATAAGGTGACTGGGCTTCGGCCAAATGTTGTTTAGGAGTTATAAGGAGAACGAACGGGTTCTGTGTCTGATCAACACCGATCCAACATTTACTGTTTCGGGACGGACTGATTGTCTATTTTTAAAAAATTGAGATATCTCTATTTGAAAAGCAAAACCTTTACTTCAATATTGAGATATCCATTATCTGTGTGAAAGCAAAATATTTACGATGACGATTAATCGTGTCTTTTTTATCATTGCTAGCATTAAAACTGATTGATCATTTTGGTAAACGTATCTTCTATGACCATAATCATATATATCTTTTTAGCACACTAAATACCTTGATCAAGCAAAAAGAAATATTTTCTTTATGGATTAAACAAATATTGCATTCCCCTACCCCAACCCACTGGGCTCGTTTTGCTCACCCCACGACTTTTGTAAAAATTTTCAGAGACTGAACATTTTGATATCGACGAGACCGGCAAGAGACTTCCAATCAGGATGAACTCAACCTATTTGCTAGCTTTTGAACGATTTTATTTTGTAAAGATATGTTACTTGCAACTCAATTTAAATTGTATAGATTCGTAGACTTCAGAGCTGTATTTATAGTTTTTAGTGGTTTGTACATTAAGTAAAACCTCTTGTCGACATTAAGCGACAATTATCAATATTGTACTCCATTGGAATATGAAATTGGGGCGCGATAGTTTGTCTACTCCCCCTTCCGGGCGGTGCGTAAACAATTGATTAATAATAATTATAGTCCTCTCGTATCGTTACAATTCTTATTAACTCCCAAAAGATTTGTGAATTGAATGACTCCCCACAAACACGCTTGTCACACATGTTTCATGTCTGAATTCGATTTTCGTCTTTGTTA
This sequence comes from Rehmannia glutinosa, assembly GCA_016081115.2. Taxonomy (NCBI): domain Eukaryota; kingdom Viridiplantae; phylum Streptophyta; class Magnoliopsida; order Lamiales; family Orobanchaceae; genus Rehmannia; species Rehmannia glutinosa. Next base: position 1,956 of record JABTTQ020000606.1, on the reverse strand, counting down.
AAACTCATCTCCCGAATTTTGCAATAACAAATATGACATGCTAATTATTGATCAGATCAAAAGCAATTAAAAAATAAGCACTCGAATTCATAAAATAGAAAACATGAATTAATTAAGAAAACAAGTAATCATATTTAATACAAATTCACAGTTTCGATTATGCCCCTAGGATCCGAAAAATATGCGAAACATTAATTACAAACTCATTGACAAATTCGAATCAATATTTAGACATCATATAAGCACAGAGAAGAGTTCTTAGACATAGAAAGAAAACCCCTTCTTGTCAGGATGGATTCCCCTTCTAAGCCCTCGAAGCTCTTGTGCTCCCTAGATGCGAAAGCCTTGTTGTGTTCTTCGCGACCTAGCCTCCTTTGCTCAGAAGATCTTTGATTCTTGCGTTCCTGTATTATTTGATGTGTTTTTGCTGTATGACGTGATGATTTTTTGTGCAAGCCTTGGTCCCCTTTTATAGATGCTTGGAGAGATCACTTGTACAGTTGGAATGGGAAGCAAACTCTGAAAAACGTGCTGAAATAAAGTCCCACACGGTCGTGTAGTCTTGTCTTCAGCCCTTCCTCGCATGGGCATGTGAGTACGCACAGTCAGGTTGTGCGATGGCCTCCCTTTTCCCACACGGCCGTGTGACTTCACACGGTCCGGCCGTGTGGGCCTGTTCCGTCCTCTGTTTTCAATCCAACTTCACACAACCGTTTGATTTTCACACCGGCACTCCACATGGCCATGTGACACCACACGGTACAGCTGTGTGAAGTGTTTTCGTCCATTTTTTCTGTCGTTTTGATCTTCTCTTCGCATTCGGCAATCTTATCCGGACATCCGAACTGATATTTCTTCATTTTAAGCTCCGATTCCTACAAGAGTTACAAGAATACACAGTATCATGCCCTTTTAAGGAAAACCAAGTAAAAACATAGTAAATATGCGTGCAAATGCATCAATTATATATCATTTTAAGCCCCAAAATGCACGTATATTTTACACACATCAAAATCCCCCAAACTTAAAGCATTGTTCGTCCTTGAACAAATTTAGAAAAACAATATAAGGGGTAAAAACGAACGAACACCCAAGCACGCTATAAACATTAAATGGCATTTGACTCCATACTTAAAGAAACCATGTAATTCATCATCAAGAAGTCATTATTCATAAACTCGACATCATTAATACTCTCTCGGGTACTTGACATCGCGACTCACAAGTAAACATTGTATCACTCTACTCTCAAAAGTGTATGGTAAGTGTTTACACTCAAATTCAATTCAGTGAAAGTAGAACTAGCATAGACTTGCAAATTGTCTAACATCTCGACCACTTTTGTGTGCACAATCTAAGAATCAAAAAGGACTTTTCATTTGGTTGTAATGTAGGCTCTTTGGTAAGGGTAGAAAAATTTGGATTAAGTGACTTGACTTGAGCAAATAGAATTTTAAGCATATAAACTTGCAATTCACTAACCCAATTTCAACATGATATCGGTTTTCTTTCTCAACTCAGTTCCACCCTTATTTCTCCTTTTTCATTCTTAGGCCTTTTTGCCTTCTCTTGTTTTTCTTTAGCCTCAAGCTCTCATTTTTTTTCTTTTTTTCTTTTATAATTTTCAGAATTTTCTTTTGCTTTGCTCGATTTTTCTCTTCTTTTTTAGAGATATTTTTCTCTATTTCTCTCATAACTTTTCACCACATCTCCCCCAAACTTATTCGTTTTCTATAAGCTTAAGAAATTTTGGGGATAAAACATATAAATTTTAAAGATCAATGTGGCTCAGAATAATAGTTTTGGCTCAAAATTGGCTAACTAGGGAATCATGAGTTTATAGGTAGGCTTTTAGGCTAAGTAGGCTAAACAAAGATGGCCTTAGATCATTTTCATTGCACACACACATGGCTTCAGTGAAGATACCAGAGCAAGTTCTAGAGTTCTATCAATCAT